>PVIR01002685.1:0-98645 GCA_004026965.1 Petromus typicus
CAGGAAAGAGACCTGGTCAGAGGCCAAGTATGATGCTATTCAGAAAGCTGTTGGCTAAGGAGAGAATTCTGGCCACATGTAGGCGATGAAATTCACCTGTGAATGTAAGGGGCGTTATGGAGGGGTTGCGTGAAGTCAAGCATCAAAGAAACCTCAGAGGAGAGGGAAATCTAAGAACATAAGGCCCAGCTCAGGACCTTGATTCAAGTCACTGGCTCTTGGACAAATTCTCTGGGCTGCAAAAGACTCACCCAAGTTATCCGATGCAAACTCCATTTAATGCAGAAATCTCAACAGCATCGCCAGTGTCCTATCTGACCCCACTTGCACACCTTCAGAAGCAGGAAACTCGCTGCTTCATTCTGTTCTCAGATGGCTTTACCACTCAGAGAGCTTCATTGTTAGAGAACTAAACCAGCCTCCCGACAGCTTCCACCCATGCTACTAGTGCCACAGTCTGGACCCCACAGAAAAGGTTGAGTCTCTTCTCTACAAGACAACTAGGAGGCTGACTGCCCACCTCTCGTCTCCTCTCCGAGTAAGTTCCTTCGCTGTTCTTCAGAAGCACAGCTTTGTGATCCTTCGCTCTACACACTCCACTTTGTCAACGGCCTGTTTAAAGTGTTCTTCGGGCTTCAAGTGCTCTGACCTCAGTGGCCCAGGAAGTAGGCACCTGCAATGGGACTAAAATGAGTCCATATAGCAGACCTCCTGAGTTAAATTTACTATGCATGTCTAAATGCAGACAAGACAATGAACTCTCTGCCTCAGTTTCCCCTTCTGCAAATTAGAGGTTCAACGGTAACCCACAAGGCAGTTATGAGATAATGAAGTACTTTGAACAAGACCTGCAGCACAGTCACCATTCTATGTGCATTCTTTATGCCTCTTCTGAGATTTGCAGAGGGCTTCCCTACCCCATCAGGGGAGCCACTAACAGCCACCCGTCCACCACCTTAAAGTTCATCTCACAAAAAAGCAGTGCAGTGCCCCTGGCAAGTTCTAGAGTCTCACTGCTATGCTGTGGGATGTGGCAAACAACCACCAACACTCTCAGACTGACTCCTGGATCCCAGAGTCCCAGGCCATCAGGGAGCCTCCATCCAGTCCGAGTGCCTGGGAACTGTCTCATGAGAAGCACCAACTCAGTGGTCCTTCACCTTCTTATCGGTCCTCTTACCCTCTTACTCGGACCTTCTTATCGGTCCTTCTCCTGTTGGCTAAGGAGAGAATTCTGGCCACATGTAGGCAATGAAAGACTGTGAACACTTGGCTTGGGCTGAAAATTCAATGCAGCAAGGTCCTGGTACCATGGCAGGTAGCAGGACAGGGAGCTTCTTGCCGCCAGACCATCCTGGTGGGGCCACACTTGAGCCTAGATTCCCAGATCCCTTCAGCAGAGAACAAAGTCAAGGGCACAGAACCACTGGGGGCCTGGGGAGCTGGGGAAAGCCACTCCCACTCTACCAGCCCACTTCCCAGGGAATGAAACCAGAGGAACCATGATCTGGAGTCCAAGGGAGGCGCAGCACCCTCAGGCTGTCAGAGGAGGCCGGGCAGCACCCGTGACAGGAATAGGAGGAATGGGAGAAGGGAATGTCCTGATTCTGCAGCACCCAGCCCTCTGCCCAACAGAGGAGGGGGCATCCAGGGAGACCTGAGAAGGCAGCCAGCAACAGTAGCCTTCACTCATCAGATGAAGGAACAGGCTCCTAAGAGGAGCAGAGAAGTCTCGTGCCTTCCTGGCCCCAAGGGCAGGTTCCTCCTGCCACCAGGCTGTAAAATGCACATTTCCTGAGGATGAGGACCAGGTCTGGTTTATCTGCTACTCTGCCAGCCCCTTAAACAGTGCTGAAGACACACTAGAGACAGACTCTAGTGGGGCACGGGCAAAGAATGACAGCCCAGCACAGCCTAGCTTCTGTCTGCCTCCATGTGCAGCACCTGTGTCGCTAGGACAGCAGGCTCCATGACGGCAGGACCTGTGGTTTCATAACCTTCTGGTCCCCTGGGCCTGCTTTGGGGCCAGGGCAAGAATGGACCCTGTACGCATTGGGGATGGTTAATGTAATGAACACTTCTGCTTTCTGAAGCCTCATATGCATCCACATGAGAAATCTGAGACTGAAAACAGTTGAGTACTTTGATCTCACTGCTTCTGTGCACCCCCAGAATTATACCTCATGCTACAGACTTGTCCTAACCCGGGCATATATCAGGGGCTTCTAAGATCAGAAAGACTGGTAGGTCTTTCCCCGCTAGCAGCAGGAGAAGGGTGAGGACAGCAGCTTCCAGGACACTGGCTGACCATCTGGCCTTCACAGGACCATGTGAGCCTGAAGAACAGCCTGACCCAACAGCCTCACTATGGTAGCCTCTACCTTGCAGAAGGCCAAGGCCCGTTTCTCAGCCACACAGCCCCTGCCCTGAGGGTTCCTCACCTCCCAGAGCCGCAGTATACTCTATTGTCTTTCTCAGCCAATTCTGCCCATTCCTGCCCAGTTGTGAAGCTCCTGACCCTGCCTCCCCACCTCCCACAGCTGCCCTTCCCCCAAACCTGCTCCTCACCTAAGCATCCCACATCACACTGTCCCCTGACCCAGCCCCAAGCCTCTGGCCCAGACTGTAGAATGTCGCCTTTCAGACCCAGCTCTGTGCTAATTTACTCATTCAGTATCAACAGCATCTTGGGCTATGTCACCTTGGACACTGTACTTCACTTTTCTGACCCTGTCTGTAACATGAGGGACAATAATCACAGGATCAAATCAGATAATATACGTGAAAACACCCTGTGGACCGTCAGCATCGCACAAATGACAGCCACTGCTTCCTACAGACCAGACAGTAGACACCAGGACCTTTGCATACTCCATTAGCATTTCATCCCTGACCTGCCTGCATTTATTAACCACCAGATGATCTCAGTCAGGGAGAGGCAAGAAAATAACTCTCACACACATTGCACAGAGCCCTCTGTCCAGCAAGGGGCAGCTCAAAGACGAGCTTCAGCTCCAGCAGCTACTCTCAGTGACCTGGGCACCACTGTGCACCTTGCTGATCCTCCACCTTCTCACCTCTCAGGTACTGTCCACAGATATTGTCTTTGCAAGGTCAGTTGGAAAACATAATAATCAAAAGTTCATAATGTCCCTTACCCAGGATTTGACACATACAAGGCCTCTCTACCTTTCTGCCTTCTACTCTTCTTCCTTAGGGAACCCACTCTTTCTGCCTAAGTTAGGGAGCTCACAAACTCCTTCCCCTTGCTAAAAACCACTTGTATTTCCTTGAACAGAGCAGTACCCTAGCCGGTCCAAAGGCCTAAAGAGATGATTCTCTCTGGTCCTCAGGCTCAAAGGAGAAGAGACCAGACACTTGGCAACGTATTGGGTACTCAGAGTGGGAAATTATCAAATCTGCTCCGACCTCCTCCAGCTCTGACAATTACTAGGAACGGTGCATACACATTTAAGTAGCTATCGTGAGCAAATGGGAAACCAAGAAAATGTTTTCTTATTTGCTGAGACACCAGTGTGGGAACTGGGGAAGCATCGTGTTGGGGGTGGCGGCATGGGAAGCCATGGAACTAAGAGACAGCTCCCTCCCACGGGCTTTCTGCTGCGTCCTCCACCCCCTCCCCAGCCCACAGCACCAGCTGCACTGCCTGGGAACCGAGGGAACAGAAAGCCCAGCCCAGGGCGTTCGGGGAGGGGGGTGGGACAGGGAACGGAGGTGGCAGTGGGGGAAGGTACCAACTAGCTCTGACCAGAGAGTTTTGGGGTAAATGTCATGTACGGAATAGGCAAGTAAGCTCAGAGACCTAACTGGGAGAAGGCCCAGAAGGTATTGTGGGTCCACACAATCGATAGAAGCCAGATCACCATAAAAAGTTGGGGTCACCTGATGCCTTCCTGGGACACCTTCTGCCCAGTGTCAAGTTCAAAGACACCCTCAGGACTCCAGAAACAAGACCCAAGAGCCAACCTCGTGGACAGACAGCTGTGTATACTCCTAGTGTGCCCACACCTGGTGTCAGAGACCTTCCCTGCGTCTCCCAAGGACTAAGGCCACACCCACCTTACCCACCTCCTGCTGGAAAGAACAGGAGCCCACATCCAGGAGCACCGGTCTGGGGGATGCCACCTCTTCCACACACAGTTCATGCCCCTCCCTGGGCTCAGGGCTCGCTATTTTAGGTGGATCTGGACCATCCAGGGTACATCCTATACCAGAGGCTGGACCTCAGCACCCTCGGGCCCCAGGGATAAAGAAGGACAGGATGGTGGTGATGATGGCCATGACAACAACTGTAACCACAAAGCAGTGTTGCTCATGTGTGACGCTTTTCTATACCCTATATGTGCAAGCATGCCATTGAATCCTTGCACATGCAGTTTTATGGATGAAAAAACTGAAACAGAGAGGTCCTGGATCGCCCAGCTGGTGCACCATATGAGCTGGTTTAAAGCCCAGGTCTTCTTCCTAAACACAAAAGCACTTCTTACATTAAGCTGCCCCCTAGTGAGGGAACAAGGAAAAGGGAGGCTGCCTCTTTCTGCAGGGCACCTGCCCCTTCACACCGCACATTGCAAGTGTTTCTAGCTGTAACAGGGAAGAAAACGAAAGAGAGGAGACCCCGTGGTGCTCTCTGGGTCGAGCCCAGAGGTCAGCAAGCAGTATGGGGCAGTGAGTGTCAAGGCTTTCTGTAGGTGCATTGCACCTAACGTCCTACTTCTCCCGGCAAAGGATAGTGGTTGTGGAGGCTGCCCTGGCACAGTGGCCACAGTGAATGTCCTCCCAGAGCATCTGTGATAAACAAATCAATAGTGAAGAGAGGATGCACATTAGCCTTTGAACACGTTCCAGAAAATTTATTTTTGATCTTACTCGAGGTGAACAAATGTGTGCTTGAAGGATGGGGGAGGCTGTGGGCAGGGACTCGGCAATGGGGAGGACAGAGATGAGCAGTGCCCAGTGGCACATGCTGGCGTGTCAGAAACTTCAAGCCCTGGGGAGTCCCTAGGTGTGAGGTGGTGCAGGTGAGCAGGACAAGCAGGGGGCGGGCGGGACCCGGGTCAGGGCCACTCACTGGGCTGAGTGGGCATTTTGTGTGCAGGCCCAGAAAGAAGTGAAGGTCAAGGAGTGCTCGTAGGCACACATGTGCAGAAAGGGCAGCTACCGGGGCTCGGAGCAAAAGGAGCTACTTAACAAAGACTGTTAAGGTAGGGATCTTCCTTTCCTGGTTCCAGACTGAATTAAAAGTTATGCTTTTAATCATCAGCTTTCTGATACAAGGATGCAGAAAAGAGCATATTAAATTCAAGCTCACGTCCTGACTCTCACCTTTCCTGGCCTCCCTTCCACCTTCCCACCATGGACTGGCCAAGGAGGCCAGTTCTATTTCCTTCAAATTCCAAATCCACTAAAAGGCTCCAGTCCCAGGACACATTGGAGAAGAACAAAAGCAACAAAACTGCCTTTACTATGCATCCCTCCTCTCCAAGCAAATACCAAAAAGGAGAGTAATAATACTACCACAGTTCTGTGGTAACACTATTTGAAAGGTCCTCAAAGATTAACTGATCCAGTGTTTGTCAGACTTTCCAGAGCAGAAAAGAATGAACAGAGGTGACACTTAACTTCTTTGATGCCTCTGAATTAATTTTCTAAACTTTTGCAAGTGTTTTTGCTCAACTGCATAAATGTCCACCTATGCTTTCATACAAAACTGTTTTCAAAATCTCTCCATAGATGCACCGAAGATGTGTGTCATGTCGATGAGCCCTTGCCTACCCCAGAGCATTGCCAAAACCCTCTGTGAAAACTCACCAAGCTAACATACATTTAACTGAAACCATTTCATCCACCAACCTGCTGTTTTGTAGGTTAAAAAAAAATAGACACAAGATTAAATTATATCCCCAAGGTCACAAGGCCAGCTAGGACCAGAGCCAATGACTCTACTCCAAAATCTCCAATCGCCTCACTCAAAACAAAAGAATGAGAAATAAAGCAAGAGCTCATTGAACCTCACGATTCTAACACTGCTGGTCTGTCCTGGGTTACACATCTCTCCACCACCATGCAAAACTACCTTTGTAGCATACGAGCATTGTATGACAGGTTCTTATGACATCATTTCTCCAAAGCAATCTCAGCCAGGCCTTACAAGAATTCCCTATATTCAGCAATGTACGGCATGTTTTGGGGGTCCCTGACTTCCTATTTATCCTGCCTATTTTCCACAGTGGATTCGCAAGCACATAATGCTCATCTCTCCACATACCAATGGGAATAATGTAGGAAGAGGACCTTCTCATTGTCACATGATGAACTTTGAAAAGTGAAATAATGGCTATGATCTCAGGTCACAATATCCTGTCTAAAGGAGGGCAGGTCCTCCTCTGGTCTCATTGAATGACTTTCTAGCCTCTCCTCCTAGATAACCACCTTCACTGACCTGTTTCTGTGTCAAGATCAAACAGAGTTGGGTATGGGCTGAGCTGAACTGGGATTAAGCTGGGGCTGGGGCTGGGGCTACAAAAGAAAGGCTCTGAGTGCCTCCTGCTAGCTCAGGAACACAAGCTTGAAAAGTGGCTAAAAATACTAAGCACGTTTCTTACAGGGGGGCTGATTCAGCTGACCTTTCCTGAGGATGGCCAATTTGCTGACATCACGCTGGGGACTGGTAGGTAGAAAAGCCACCTGTTTCTTTCCAGCTGATTCTTGGACCGAACTGAGGCAAGATGAGAATATCCTCTCTGTCCCAGCATCCTTTACCTCAGATGGGCCAGAGAGGATGAAAAGGAAGTCTACAAAGCCTGGAGCATCTACTCGGGATAAGCCATGGGCTCAGCCAGACATGTCAAAACTTCCGGAGTTTGGCCCCTGGTGTCTAGTGGCTCACTACGGAGGCTAGCTCAGCTGCAAACCATCACCTGTGACAAGGGCTGGAGTTTGAGGAAAGCTGAGGGGGCTGCAGCCCTGTTCATTCATTCATCTTTAGCTATTCATTCATTTATTTCCTGGGTACTTGTTCTGTGCATGAGATCCTTTGCCAGATGCCTCAGGACCAGGCCCCTGCTAACTAAGTCTGGTCCCACTGGGGCTCATTTTCTCATTTTCAAAATGGCCAGGTTTAAATTGGGCATTTCAAAATTTCCTCTCCAAGCCAACGAGGTGCTGGCTTGAGTCAAGGGTTCTCCAACCCAAGTCCTGACATTTGGCGATACCACTTACTATCACTGTTTGCCCTCCTCAAGCTGGTTCTGCTACAACATTCCTATTCCCTGGAAGGAGGACAACGGGTGGCCACCTTCACTGTAGGCTCTTCCCCCCAGGCTCCCAAGGGAAGACCTACCCTCCTCCATTGCTAGTACAGACAGCCCCTGGCACCTGACGTTCCAAAGAGAAAATTCTGGACCCCATGAATTCTGACCCAGGGGGCCCAGGAAGGACAAAGACAAATAAGTGTCAGATCCACAGCACTGGGTGACTCTTTCTCACACTGCTCCATGGCCCCCTGGAGCCTGAAGTGACCTAGTCTGCCCAGCCAGCGTCCTTCCTGGCTGTGGGGCACCAGCTTTCTATAGACAGGTGTGGAACTTGACCGGGACACAGCAACTATCTGGAGAGGATGGGAATGAACACTGACAGCTCCTGATTTATGCCTTTATTATCCTGAAAGAGAGATAGGGAGGCAATTTTCAAGGCCAGCAATATCCTGGAAAATCCAGTAAAGAACCCTTCACCACCTGGAGCTGTTCACGGTCTCCCCAGCCAAACAGCCTGCTTGTTTGAAAGTTCAAGAGACTTTCCTCACCTCATCTTTTTCAGGTGTATAGTGATGGTGTATAGTGAGGTCAAAGTACTGGTGTAAGATTACACAGTGGGCAAACCAGGAGCAAACCAAACTGTATGTGATCCCCAAAGTCCCACCTCTGAAGAAACCAGGGAGCAGTGGGGTCCTGTGGAAGACAGGAAGGAACACAGCCTCTACTGTCAGGATAAAAGGCAGGTGGAAGGAGAGGTGAGGCCATGGAAGACAAGAGGAGACAGATGAAGAGGAAGCAAAGGTAAAAACAAGGAAGATGAGAGTATGAAGGGCATAGGAGATGCATCTGCTGGTCTGGGAGATGCCAGAGGGGCTTCGTGTTCTCTGGCTCTGGAGAAATGGGCTGGCAGTCTAGGAGAGAATATGCCAACTCCAGCCCGGGCCTCCACTTTGGGCCAGAGAGCAGAGGAGAGTCAAGGGCAGAAGCTCTGAGCCAAGCCAGGTCCCACCCTCCTCCAGGTATGGAGAAAAAGGACAAGGCCACTCAGGGAGGGCGAAGGCTGGTCTCCTCCTTGTTAAATGAAAGAAGAGATCAAAAGATGGAAGCTGTGGAGGACTGACATTTTGTCGAAAGACGGCTGAGGTTGTGGCTCCTCCAACCTGACAGAATCTTTCTGTCAGTTTCAGGGGACACAGCGTGAAAACTGAGCAGTGCTGTCTATGGCCAGAGTCTTCAGCCATCGACGGGTGCAGCTGAGGCCACCAGCTGTCTCAGCTGGAGGGTGGAGTCCACAGAACATCATCCTTTAACTGGGCCAGAAGCTGCCACCATGCTGTGGGATGCTGTCTGTGGTCGCTGGAAAGCTGGCCTCACGTTCCTGTGGGGCCTTTGGACAATTTGAAAGGGGGTCAGACTTTCTGAGGACTGAGTCAGTCACCACCGTGAGTACTTTGCCCCAAGGAACATCACTCGACTTTGAAGATGAGAATGTGCTTAGGCCAGTGTCAACTTCATCCATCCTGGAAGAACAGGCTGTTCACTAGAACAAGGTTTGGGTGTCTAGAGACCACAAGAGCACCAGTGTTCACAGGAGCTGCTGCAGCCGAAGGCTTGTGTCTCCCTGCAGAATCATACTTAGCATGGAGCTCCCCTTTCTCCAGCAGCGGACAGCCCAGGGCGCCTGTTCCCAATGAGTGCTGAACGGAGGGAAAACACCAGGTTAATCTCATGATTCATTAGACATTCCAGGAGAAAATGAACTGTCGTCAAATGAGAAAAACATCAAGTGAGACGGGAACCACCCAAGCTGCTGATCTCTGAAAGGGGTGTGGACAGCAAAGAGCAGTTGCTGAGGTAAAAGGCAGGGCACATGTCCTCAGCCCCAAGCTGTCTTTTCGGGACCCTTCAGCTCAGGGCTGACTACAAGTCAGGCCAGGTGGCAAGGAAAGAGAAGTGGATGGATACACCAGCCAAGGAAACCAACGTGTCCTAGTTTGCCTGAGACTCTGCCGATTTTAGCCTTGTACATCCTACATGCCAGGAACCTCCTTCACGACCAGCAAAGAGAGAAGCTAGTCACCCTGACTTCAGCCAGCAGATGACCCAGAAAGCTGGGGTTGCCAAGCTGCAGGATGAGAAGTGAGAAGGACAGCACCTCAAGATGACAACAGACACATGCCGATGCCCCACAAGTGCCCGTGCTGAGGCTCTGACCTGCCCAAGAGCACATAGCTAGGACCTGAAGCTGATTCCTTGCTGAGAGGCAGGAAGGAATAGTAGAAGCCTGTATGTCTGACTTAACCCAGGAGCAGTGAGCACAGGAGCTTGCTGCTGCTGCCCTCACCCCTGGACCCAAGGGGATTCAGCTCAATTAGCAGGCCTGTCCTGGGCAAAGAGCTGGGGCACAGCACCAGGGGCCAGCAGGACAGGCTGGGCTGTGAGGCCGCTGACCTTCGCAGCTGCCTGAATTTATGGTTCAGTGGCCCCAAGGAAGTGCAGCGGTACAGAGGGATGGGTCCACACTTGCTCTTAGTCTCTGAGGCCCAGAGGGAAACAGGGGCTTCAAACTCAACCCGAATCCTAGGCTTACAAACTCCTGGGAGCTCACTCCTCCAGATGCACCGTCTCTGCTCAGTGGTCAACTTAACCCAAGGAGAATTGCTCCATGCCTCATTTTCCCCAGGATAACGAGCTGGGCTCCTTCAGCAGCTTCTCAAGTGGGCAGATGTTGACTGCCCTCCTGTCCTACTTGCTCCCCTTGGTGCTCATTTCAGTGCATTGTGTCAATTAAAAGACAGCTCTGGCTCTAGGAAATGGCAGTCAAGATGGGAAGAATACAAAGGGTGAAGGTACAGTGGGTAGGGTTTCACCATGAGCTGTTATTAAACAATTCCATAAGCATTTCCTAGAAAAGAGTGAAATATTCGGAGAGGAGTTGACCAGAGCCAGAGCTGAGATCTTTACTCTGAACTCTCTCTCAAACATTAATTTATCTGGCAAGTCTCTCATCCTATGGCTGACTTGAATCATCAAGGAGCATAAAACTCTATGTGGGTAGCTGTGTCCAGGTGGCTTTTGGCAGAACTTAACTTTTACTCCTGTTATACCATGCCTCAGTGATTCATCTGTTCATTCTGTTGGTCCAGACCTTTGGAGATCCCACAGTTTACCCACTCCTTTCCCATTTCATGTCAGCTGCAAGTCTGAGTGCCCTGCCCCATCCAAGTCTCATAAAATCACCCGCTCTACAGAGTAGCCTTAGTCAAAGACCAGTGTCCACCCGAGTCCCTTCAAGGCTTGCTCTTTTCCCTGCCTAGACAATATCTCCTCCCCCTGAGCACTGGCTATGAATACAGCCCACCAGCCCAGGACCTGCCTGACAGAGCACCCTCCCCTACAAAGCTCAACTATTTCCCCAAGCTCCTCACAGTTGGGAGGCTAAGCTCCCAGATCCACAGGCCTCATGTCATTCCTCTTCCCTGTGGGGGTAGGGAGTTTGTTTGTAGACCAAAGCTTTTTCTCCGATACGATGGGCACACAGCAGATGGTCATCAAATGAAGGAAAAGCAGGAAGTTCAACAAACGTGTAAAGGTGAGCACTAGGAGTTGACTCAAGCAAGGGCCATCCTTCCCAGTGGTCATGCCTGAAGTCCCCAAATAAAGGGCTTGTAGGGGGCCTTAAAGATCTTCAGAGAAAAGGCTGCACATTCTCTGCAGTGAGGAGGAAAGACTGAGCTTCTCGGCCTCTCCCTCCAGCTCTCAGTCATTTGTTAAGCATAGGCCATGTGCCAGACCTTGGACAGACACTGAGGGTGTCTGGTGGGTCTAAAATAGCAAGCATTAGCAGGAGTTTTGCTGGGGAAGGGCTAGGTTAAAAACCGACCTCCAAGAGCTGACTCCATCTCCTGGAGAGAGAGCCACAGAAACAATTCCCTCTGCCATGTGTCCTATGTGCCAGTGGTAAATAAAGCTTGCATGGTGTGTCCCTGGAAGAGAGACCCTATCCTTACCAGGAGGAAGTGGTATTTTACCAAAGGAAGGACAAGTACCTATAACCCCACTGTTTCAGTCTCCTGGGGGAGAAGGTGAAGCAGGATCTTTTCAACCTTCCCAGTTCCTAAAGAGACCCCGTCTGCATGGGCCACGAGGCTTAGTAACCAGAAATAACTGAGCTTCCTTTAGCCTTTCCAGTGTCCTAAGTCAGCCTTCACTGTAATATGTGTCGCTTAACACAGCCAGCGGCATATAGACCCCATCCTGTAAGTGAGGGCTGCTGCCTCTCCAACTCCCCAGCTGGGCCTCGGCTAGCATCTAGCACCACCTACCGACCATGCAAGGAAAAGCAGAGGCGGAGCTGCCACCTCTTCCCTGGGGCTCCACACATCCTAATCCCACGTGGCTGTCACAGACCATCACCCCCTACATCCTTATCTCCAACCAACAGCATAAGGCAAACTTTGAAAGTGACACAGATGCTCTGAAGGAAACAAAAGCCCACAGAGCCCACTGCAGCTGTCAGACCCGGACACCAAGTCTGCCCAGGAATGTGAGGGGGACAGGACAGAGGACAGAGCAAGATGGTTGCTGGGGAGGGGACAAACAGGGAGGACAGGCAAATCGAGTGAGGGCCAGAGCCTTGCTGTGGCAACACAGGAGATGCAGGAGGGTTATATGGAGCTTCTCTGGGGAAGGACTCGAGGTCCCCAGCAGGGGTCACATTTGGAACTGCAGGCTGGGCACCTACTCTGCGTGATGCCCTTCGTTCTAGAAGATACCCCTCCTCTTTTCTCTGGGGTTTCTGGGCAGCTCTCCCAGCCCTTGGCTCCGAGATGCTTTCGGGCTCCACTGCCAGATCCAGGAAGCACCCTGCTTGGTGCCCAGTTTGACTCCAGCTCCTCCCAGCTGGCACATGGCAAGGAATACTAGAAAGGGAAAGAGATGGAACAGGAGCAAGGGGTTTCGACATGATCAGGGGCTAAGTGAATCCTACATAAGGCCACCTATGGAAGATTAAATTGCAGTTAAGCATCCTTCGGTGTAGTGAGAAAGTCCCATTTAGGAGGGATCATGTCTGACCCACTCCTGTGGAGGAGCATGTGGTCTCTGCATAGACGCTTGGGCTTTGGCATCAAACAGGCCAGCTGGTGACTTTGGACAAGTCACCTAACCTCTCCCAGTACCAGATTTGTCCTCTAAAGACAGGGATAATAATAACAAAAACCACCTCCTGGGAGTGGTAAAGAGTAAGCACACAAGCACTTCGCACCATAACCTGGAAGATAAGCTCGATAAACACTAGTCCAGAAAGCAAGGAAATAAATGAGACCTTAGCCACTTTGCTGTTGAGCCCTTGCCTCTCCTTCCTGGAACTGAAAGTCGGCTCTGCAGCCTCCGCACCAGCTCACAGCCTCCCGTGGGCGTGGGCGTGGGCGAGGAAGGAAAGGTGGGGGTGGAGTCTGTTCTAACCGGGGAAGAGTGCGCTCTCACTCTTGTGGGTGAGCACTGTGCACCTCACTCCCTGGGGTAGGCACTGAGTGAGGGAGCAGAAAAAGCCAGCACCCCTCTCTGCAGCACTCATTATTCAGTACTTCCCACAGCCCAGTGTTTGTGCAGAGGTTAGGGACAGCCCAGCACCGGGATTTTAGTCCTGGCCTTAGATGGAGATGGATGGCCAAGCTCGTGCACAGCCCAGGGCAGGGTGGGGTCACCTCCCAGCACCCCTGTTTCCCAGAGGTCCAGATGATGGGGGTGGCTGGCACCCAAAGAGTAGCTGGGGCTTCCTGAGGATCTGCCTCTGGGTCAATGTCTCTCACACTTCAAAGTGCAAGGAAATCACTGTTATGAGGTTTACTCAGGCTCAGTCGCTGGGCCCTGAACCCCTATGTCTGGAGGGAGGCCCCAGACCCTGCATTTCTAATGGATCTCCAGGTGCTGCAGAAGCTGTTCTGCTTTCAGGCTGTGAAAGTTGTTTGAATCTGTTGAAATGCTGTTTAACTTCAATTTAATACACTTTGTAGGACTCAGTAGCCACGTGGCTGCCATATTGGACTGTGCAGATGGTGAGCATTTCCTTCATGGGAAACTGTCTCCAACAGCATGGCTCTCGAAAGTCTGTCCAGAGTGTCGGGCCTCTAGAGGAAGGCAAGGTCTGGTAGTGAAAGAGGGAGAGAGCTAAGGTCGGGGGAGGCTGAGGCTGTATAGGAGCCTGACAACCACGTGAAGGAAAGATTGGACTCTGAAGCCCCAGAAGAACCAAAGAGTGATGTGAAATTCCAAGAGGCAGCCTCACTTCCTAGCTGCCTACAGCAGGGAACCATGAAACGCCACGAAAGACAGAGTATTTTTAAAACCCAGCCTGGGAGAGTCTCGGGAGTCAAGGCGTAAACTGGAAGCCATTGGAGGCTGGGTGTAGAACCAGACCTCCAGTATTTTTTGCTCAGCCATGATCCACTCGCCCACAGACCTGCGAGTGTCTGTGTCATTTAGGATGTGGGCAAGTAGTTGGGTTTTGTGGTGGGCAGGGGCAGTAGGGAGGACTGCATATGTGCCGGGAAAGGAGCCTGAATAATGTGATGTCTCCCCCTCCAAGGAAAAGCGTACATCAGAGTGGCGAACAGATGGCCCAGCAAAAGGGGTTAAGTAAAGAGTTCGCTGCGAGGAGTCTTGTCACTCGCATTGAGCGAGAGGAGATCCAGGAAGAACAGACTTTTGGTGGGTCCGAAATAGTAAGAGCTAGCAGGAGCGAAAGCCGCCTTCCCTGCCCCCTACCACCCCATGCAACCATCCCCTGCCAGTCCTCTCCTGGGGACAGACAGGGGCATCTGCCAACAGCTTCCCAGGGGAGGTGAGGGCAGTGCCTGCAGGCTCTGCGTGTGTTTCTCTGTCACACAGAAAAGCGGCCCCACCCCTCAACACAAAAGCATTTGTGTGGAAGGGACAGGAGCCCAGCCGGCAACCCAAACACACAGATCTCAGGGGCTCTGAGCTATACTCCGAATGTTCCAGTCCCATCGTCCACCTCTACTCAGTCCTCTTGCTTCCTTTCATGTCCCTTCTCCTAGGGCATCTTCCAGGCATCCACCCACACCAGCCAGTTTGAGGTGCAAAACTCCTCGACCTGACAAACAGAGACCTGGAAGGGGAAGACTCGAGACGCTGATCACCGAGTGCTCAGCCACTGTGCCCCCTTCTTCCTCCCCATCTCCAGACACTCATCCTCTTGCTCCCCTTTCTCCTCACACACCCAGCCCTTCCCTGCTTTGTCTTTCTCTACTTTGTTTCTTCTCTTCAGATCCTCTGGTCCTCAGAGAAACCAAGCCTGCCCATTCCCAAGTTCTAGATCTAAATGGAGCTACATAAAGTCCCTCCTCACCCATGCCAGCCCCTTGGCTACTAGCGGTTTTAGAAAAGAGTTTCCCCTCTTCTCTCTCCTTCAGACCCCTCCCAGTTACAGCCCGCCCATGTCTCCTAGCTGACTGGCTCCTCACGTGTACTTTGTGTCTCCCAGAACTTTTCTCTTTTTTTTTTTTTTTAAGGTTTTTTGAGTCAGGGTCTCGCTTTGTAGTTCAGGCTGGCCCTGAGCTCAGCCTCCAACTCACATCACAGCAATCCTCCTGCCTCTGCCTCTTGAGTGCTGGAATTACAGGCGTGAGCCACCACGCCCGACACTGTGGTATGTGGTACTGGTTGCTGCTGGGGTGAGTCTCCACGCCCAGTATTGTATGTGGTTACCGGGGATCGAACCCAAGCCCTTGCACTTGCAAGACAGGTGCTGGAACAACTGAGCTATATCCCCGGCCCTCCCAGAACTTTTCATCTTTAACCTCTTCTGGCATTTCCCTCTGTATCATCCCTGCAACCAGTATCAACATCCATTCTGGAAGTTTCTTTTCAGTTTCTCCAAAGTCACTGTCCCTGATTCCAAGGTAAGTAACCTAGACCCTCAGCTGACCACACTTTTGCCTGCCGAGACACCATATCTTTCCCATTTATGAAGCTCACTTTTATATTGGGAATTTTTGACCTATAAAACATACACATTTTATAAAAATTTTAAAAATTTAGTGTATGCAGGATTGCAAAAGACAAAAAGATATCACCCACCTACTCCAATGCAATGTTTCCAGGGAAGTTTGCCTGGCTGGACTTCTTGCCAGAAAATAGTGAAAAAACTGTCACCACCTTGGGGTGAGGCCAGAGGTGCTATGCTGATAGAGAAAAGGGCACCCAAGGAGGGGCCTTTGGAGATCTATTTCCTCACTAACCAGAGTCTCTCAACCCTGCCACTACTAATATTTTGGATCAGATATTTTTTTCCTATGCACTGCTGGTTTTTACCAGTGTCTCTGGCCTCTACCTTCTAAATTCCAGTAGCATCTCTCCTCACCTTTTTAAGACAATGAAAAATATCAGCAGACTTCGTCAGATGTTCCCTAAAGGACAAATGACCTCTCAATGAGAACCACTGACTTGAGTACAAGTTGTTTCCATGAAACAAAGAGACTAAAGATTCTAGGGGAGCTTGTGGGCTTTGAGGAAAGAACCATGACTCCTGTAGTCACAAGTGGGGACACTTTCTAGCTTTGGCCACTTGGCCTCAAAAGAGTCATGATGGAATATGAGTGTTGAGTTCGACCACGTTCCAGGCATGGAGCTCTCGCCTGCATCCACACTGTACATAATGTCACTGGGCAAGGGAAAGAAACTGATATGGGGAGGCTGAAAGGCTGCCTGATCCCCCCATGGTACCCCTACATTGGAATGTCACCTCTTATGCCTTTAGCTGCCTCTTTGTAAACATAAAGTACAAAGCTCATAATTCTAAAACTCTACATAATTTCAAACCTTGGGATTCCTTCTGCTTGTATGGCAGAAATATAATTTTAGTCCTTCTTTGAGCTTTCCTGGCCCTCCATTCCCTGAGTCCATAGGCCTTAAACTGAGTCAAAACCTGATAGGAAGATTGTGTGACGGAAACTATGGGCACCTATCCACTCAGATTATACTGAAACAATCAGTGTTACTCTCAGTCTGGCCCATTTGGATCTGATGTCTCACAACACCTATACAATGCTTAAGACAAAGGACCTTTATGCAAGAGTACCCACACTCTGTATTTCTGAACAGGACCACAATATTATCTTGAATGGTGCTTATTCTTTTTATAGGAAGACTTTAAACTCCTCCCATCAAGAGGTAAAGTTCTGTAGCCATGGCAGAAAAGGCATGTGGCTCTAAATGGAGATAAAGCTCTTCCTGGTTCTCTTGGGATGCTTGTTCTTCAATGCTAAGCCACCATGCTATGAGGAAGCCTAAGCAGACACATAAAGGTGATACATGCAGGTGTTCTGGCTGACAGTCTCACCTGAGATACCATGCCAGACACATGAGCAATTACCTTTTGGACAACTCTCAACTAGCCAGCAGGTCATCCTCAGCCTTCAACTTTTCCCAACATCATAGAACAGAGATAAGCCATTCCTAACATGCTTCTTTTATATCCCCGACCCACAAAAATCTGTGGACATAATGACATGGTGGATGCACAAAGTGTGCAGCTATCCATGATGTGTCAATAGCAGGTACAGCATATTCTGTGGGCCCACGTACACTGACATTCAGACACACCCATCAGAAGTGCTGCCTCCTTACTAAGGGTGCTGCCAGGGGACAGGATGTACTTCCATGCTGAACTGGAATCTCATACTCTCTCTTTCTCTCTCCTATCCAGGATCTCTTTTCCTAATATTGTGAAGTATCTGACTTTCTGATTCCTTTTTTCTCCATGGCACTCTGTTTATACCCAAGCATTTCTTCCTTCCTTCATCTTCTCTTAATTCATCTAATTTTGCCTGATAATTTAGGGTTTTGTAACACGAAAGCTTACAAGTTGTACAGACTTTTCATAATCCCATTATTTAAACTCTAGAGAAAGGAGCACAGAGTCAGGTACCTACTTCAGTGGGAGAAAGTAAAAGAAAAATACTCACTACAAGGAGAAAACAAGATGTGTAATTATTTTTGACAGGTTTATTAGAGATATAATTCATGGACCATACAAGTCACCCTTTTAAAGTATATATAATTCAGTGAATTTTAGTAGTCACAGCATTGGGCCACCACTGCTAGTCAATTTAGCACATTTTCATCACCCCTCCAACAAATTCTCTCCCTTTAGCCCTCATCTTTCAGGGCTCTATTTCCCTCCCCTGTACTCAGCACACTTCGTTCTCCATGGATTTGTCTATTCTGAACATTTTGTATAAATAGTATCACACTCTACACACTATACACACCAGTCTCCTTTTGTGACTGGCATCTTTCTCTGACCATAATGTTCAAATTTCATTCATGTTTGGTCGATGCACAGATGAACATCATCAAAACAAAGATCTCTTTTTCAACCTCCGCTGCCTCCATTCTAAACTGTGCAGCGAAGGGAGGTTGTGTCCTTGACCCACAGTCATTCCACATCTAAGTTTTGCAATGGGACCAGCAACTGGAGCCACAAGCTCAAAGTGAAGTGATACTAGGGCTCCAAAGACCTTTCTCTCTGTCCACTTCTCTGCATGATTAAGCTCCTGGTAAATGTATTTGATAACTATTTCTTTCTTTGAATCACACAAGACCCCCCGTGGATTTGCCCTACCCTATTCCCAAGAGTTCCCACAAAAGGCAAAGAGCAGAGGGAAAATCCAGCAAGATCCCTACCCTCGCTGAGGTTCTCATAAACACAATGTCTAGGACAGGACTCCGATTCTCAAGATTGCCAGAGCTGGAGGACTGTGAGCAGACAGAGTTTAGGACCCAGCTCCAAGGGAGGGAAGCAGTGGGGGCTGCCAGCAGAGCGTTTGTGGCTCACCTAAGAAGTAGATGAAGAATGGGCTGGAGAGGAGCAAGACCATCAATGAACCACAAAGCCTTTTAGCGTCCATTTGCGACTGCTGCTGAACAAACAATTGCAAACACACCAGTCACTAACTGGGGACGTGCCTCCTGGGACACCCTTGAACTCCAGCCCGGAGCCCATCCCCAAACAAAGGAGAGACAAGGTACCTCAGCAAGCCCACCCCCCCAGCCTCTGAATCCAGACCAGACCCCTGGCCCACCATCTCCCCTGCCTTCCTCCATTTGTGTCCTGGTCCTTAGCAAAGAGGAGATCCCCATATCTTTAGCTCATAAGCCATGCTCCAGTTCAGGTGGTTAGGTGAGAAATGGAGGCAACTGGCTAGGCTCTGCTGTCTTCATATCTGTTTAGATATCAGCTTGCTCAAGCACAGCCTGTTTATCTATCCATCCAACCATGTTGGGAGAAGCCACTATTCCACTGTGTTAAGAAATATGCAATAGGTTCCTTTCTGTGAACAAAAGACAGGAGGGTTGGTGAGCCCTAAATGTGTATGAGCGGGAGCAGAGCTGTCCCACCAACATCCTTCTCTCCTCTTACTCACTCATATCCCCAGATGCTGAGCCCAAAGGTCTGCTCAATCAACAAGGCGTGGCTTGATCAAGAGTGGGATTTAGAGCATGTGAAGTCCCATGAGTTTCAGGAAAGAAATAGGAATTCTTTCAAAGAAACAAAGGTCAGGCCTACCACTCACCCTTGGCGCTCTGACCCTGGCTTTGCCTGGCCCTCCAGCTCATCTTCCAGACACAGGGACTGAGGCAAGGTGGGGCAGTCTCTCTCTGTGAGATAGTTTTAGGAAAGCCTAAGTTTTGGGGTTCCAGGCATCAGGACAGCCTTCCCCCTCTTCCAGATGTCCCTTCATCGAATTGACTGCAGAAAGCTTTGGAAATGGAAAGCTCCTAGTTGGAAGCCAAATCCTAGTAGGTGTTCAATAAGATCTTTACTCAGACTTTGTCTGCTCTCCAGTACTTTAAGAGGACAAAAAGGACAAGACAATAAGTCCGGTGCACAGAAGAAGGGCTAAACATGAAACACCCTTTCCTCACTCCAGACTCAGTCCCAATGCCATCAGCCTGGCACAGGGAACTGCTGGCCATGCTCACAACGCCACAAACCCCATTCTCCTCCCCTACCCTGCCTTGCTCTGCTCCTTTCCCCTCCCCCACCCCAGTGGCGTCTGCCTGTTTATTTGCTGAGCCCTGGTTTAACAATGCGCTGTTTTTATGAGTTGTGCCATAGTTCTTGGTAAAGCACTTTAATCCACTTTAATGCCCCCTCTCTGCTCCTCGGTGACAGGCTGGTGGTTACTCTAATGCATGCCTCTCACCTCAGGGTTACTAATGAGGTCAGAGGGAACGCAATATCCCAACTGAATAATTCACTAATCAGATGCTACAGACTCCAGTGGTAAAATTTATTTCTGACACCTAAACGGCAAATGGGTTTGTGGACACACTCACTCTCTCTCTCTGCTCTGAGCTATTTCTGCTAAATGTAGGGCTGCTGTGTTTGCTTAACAAAAGCGCTCTGGTCTGGCCACAAAAACATCTCATCTGGGGCCAGGCGTGTCTTCAGGGGTGGGGGGTGGCGGCAGCAGAGCCTGGAGAGTGGTGTAGATCTGAAGGGGCTGCCTTTGCACCTCCTCGCCTGCTACTAGCAGGTCATCCTGCTCCCATCACTCCCCACTTTGCAAGTTTCTTTTCTCTGTACTGGGGATTAAACTCAGGGATTTGGCACTGAGCTATGCTCCAAGCCCTTTTTTGTTTGGTTTGTTTTGTCTTTATATTTTGAGACAAGATCTCACTAAGTCACTAAATTGCCCAGGATGAGCTGGAACTCGCCATTTTCCTATCTCAGGTCCTAGAGTACTAAGATTTCAGGTCTGTGCCGCCTCCCTGGTTTACACCTCACTCATGGATTCACAGCCTTGACAACAGGACCTAATTCATCGGCCTTGGCTCAACATCACCATATTCTCTACTAGGTTCCTACAGCCTAGCTTACAAAATGAAGAGGATGAGCCAGGTGTTCCCAGGCTCTCCCCAATTTGAGGACTCTCTGCACCTCCAGCAGAGCTTCTAAGGCCTAGTCTTCATGCATCAGCCCAGCCTGGGTGAGAGCGAGAACCTCGGGTGATGGACAGCAGCCTCCAACCAACATAGCCTTCAGCCCCTCAGCCCACTCCCCCAACCTGTAGGCCCGAAAAAAACACATATCCAGCTTCAGGTTCCAGCCACAGGGAGTGTCCCTGTGCAGATATGGCTGGCAGCCACAGAGTCTCCAGGAGCCAGAGCCACCCTCATCCGAGAATATTTCATGCTTACTTTTACCCCCTTCACGTGACCACTGGCAGCACAGGCAAAGTCAACCACAGTCCCCAAGTTTCAGGGTCAAAGTGAAGGAGCCCTGTTCAGCTCTGCCTGCATCCCAGGGTCCAGCCTGGCATGGCCACAGCCCACCAAGCAGGAGGCTCCATTCATATCCTTTCCATACAACTGCCTAAATATATACATATGTGTCTATCTGTGTGCATAGGTGTAAAGAGAGATGAACCTGAACATCACCCAACAATACAAGCTCTAAGTTAAAATTACCTGTACACTTTGAAGCAAACTCTACGACAAGACATTTTTGGCCACAGAACTAAAACAGGAAATGACAAGGCTCTCCTCTTCTCAGCCACCCCCCAGGACCCCAAGCACTGCCCAGAAGACTGGGAAGGGAAGGGCCTTTGGCAAGTTACTTAAGTCCAGACACAGCCTGGGGGGGGCAGGAGTTACAGGGCACAGAGGAGAAGGCCCTGGGAGAGTGGTGCTGTCTGAAAAGGCCAGTGAGTGGCGCAGACACGGCCCTCGGCCCAGATTCTCATTAAACAGCTCCGAGGCTGCTGCGGCTCCCACCTCTCCAGGCTGCTCTGCGGCTAGACACGCTCCAGTAATGAAGGAAGGGGTCTCACAGCAAGGACAGGAGGGGCACCAGCTCAGTGGCTACAGCCACAGCTCAGACAGACTAATTGCCTGTCCCCTAGCCCAGTCCCTCCTCCCCCCACTGGCTCCCTGCTTAGCCCCACCCACCCTCTCTCTGCCAGAAGCTAAGTGGGCCTCTCTGTGGGGAGCCCAGAGGTCCAAGTGTGAGGTCCCGCCTGAGCCAGAGCGCCCTGGAGGCCACAGTCTCGGGTCTGTTTTCCGTAGACAGAGGCAAAGGTGGCAGCTCCCAGCAGCTGTGTGAGCCGGGAGTGCAACTGGAGCGGCTCCCTCTTGCCCTGGGACTGGGCGTGACCCAGGCTCCACACTCTCTCGGATTCTAATTTAGGTGTTCTATCCTCCCCCTCCTCCCCCTAAACTTCCTCCCTCCTCCCCCTCCTCGACTCCCGGCTCTGGGAGCTTTGAGCCTGGTAGAAGGATCTGAGCCCCGCATCGCTGATGTGTGCGATCGTCAGAGCAGCATGAGTGGCCAGGATCCAGCTCTGGCTCCCTGGTTACAGCTCTGAGCAGTGTTTCCTGCTGCTGACCTTTCTAAAATCAGTCTTGTCACCCATCCTCTTGGTGATGACCCTCAAACCATGAAGATTTTGTGTTCTCTTGAGTGCAAAGCTAAATTGTCCTTGGCCCAGCACTGTGGCTCCCAGGCCTCAGACTCTCAGACAAGCAAAGGACACTGACATTTGCTGAGTCACTTCCACGTACTGGAGAGTAGTGTGCTGGAGGAACTTCAGTCCTCAAGGTGACTGGAGAGAACATGGCTGTTGCCATTCTGCAAACGGGGAAGTTAAGGCTCTGACAGGTTTAGAGGGCCATCTGTGTCCCCGCCCACTTTGCTACTTCCTTTAGCTCAGGAATAAAGAATAACTGAACTCTGAATGATGTGGGGGGCCAGAAGCACATTCTGAAAATGAGCAAATGGGACGGACCTCTTCCAGCATCATCAAGGAAGCCCATGGAACGGGGTCCTGGCCCCTTAACTCTGCAGTGCAGTACCTATCCAATGAGAAGCTCTTCTCAGGCAGGGCACTGCAGCTCAGGGTCTCAAGCAGCATGACAGAGCAGTGGGCAGAAACAGGAGGGTTCCCACGTCACTTCGTGTAACGCACTACGTACATGAGGCTGGAGGCTCATTTCACCCTACAACCACTGAAGTGTGCATTATGGGAAGGGCAGAACCAGGTGACTCTTCCGATACCCCCAAGTTCTAGCATTCTATTTTGGGGCACAGATTCTTTATACTTGAAAGGGGTAATGATCAACATGCTAATGATACTAATAATAGTAAAGAAAAAGCCTAACATTTATGAAGATCTCGCCATGTTCACACATCATGTTATGCATCTTCTGTACACTACTTTATTTCACTGTGCATCAGTCCTATCAGAATCAGCATTATTCCTGTTTTTCAAACCAGGAAACTGAGACTCAGTCCGTATCTTTCCCAGGACTACACAGCTGGATAGTGGTGGAATTAAGAATCACAACTGAGCTGTGTGACAACAGAAATGGTGATCATAGCCACTGTGCAAGGAGGCCCTTGTGTGTGATGCCACATAGAAGACTGTGCATGACTTCATGGAGGGTGTCGTGAGCCCGGTTTCAGATGAGATCTGGTTCATAATCCAGTGTAAGATCTTCAAAGAAAGGGAGCAGAAGATGTTTCCTATAAGAAGGTTATCTATAAATTCAAGGGTGGAATTCTGGGTTCCCTCATAACTCCATGCCCTGAGGATCCCTCCTACACAGACTTAATTTCTCCCTCCATGTTGTCCAAGTAAGGGAACCAGCTCAAGTTCCCACTCCTCGACTTCTTCAATCTACCTATGTCTAGTCTATCCATTAAAATCCATTCACTCATAATCTGTTATTCTTTGAATTTATTCAAATATCTACCCATTCACTCACCCAGCTCTCCATTCACCCACACAGCTACTCATTTATCTATTTACCTACCATCCATCTATTCACCCGTTTACTATCCATCCTCCCACTCATTCATCAAAACACAATTATCCATCCAGCCATTCACCAGCTCAGTCATAAATTCCACCCATCTTTCCATCCATCCACACATCTATATATTCATTTGCCTAGATACCCGTCCACCTATCATCCACCCACTCACTCATCCATCTACCCACTTGTCCATTTATCCACTCCATCATTTCTACATTCACTAATTTATTTATCCATCCTCCCATCTATTCATCAAAGTATAGGCCTATTCACTTTTCTACTTACTAATTTATTCATAAAGTCAATCTATCCATTCTTTTCTACCATCCTTTCCAACTCTTCTGCCATCAACTTCACATAAACTTATGTATCATCTCATGTCATTTTATGTATGCATCCATCTCTCCCTCCCTCCTTCCTTCCCTCCATCCATTCATCCATCCATCCATCCATCTAGCTTTCTGTGCCTTAATTTTTACATTCATTCCCCAGTATGCTGTCACCACTTACTATATTCCAGGCCCTATATTATATGCTGGAGATAAAGAAGTGGATAAATAACAAGTTCTGCCTTTGAGGAGTCAAAATTATAATGACTAAAATAGTACCAAAAATAGGCAATTGTAATGGGTTACAATGCACAAAAGCTCTGGCATTTGTAAGGAGAGCTTCTGTGGCAACAAAAGTATGGGTGCCAAAGAAGGCTCCTCCTAGGAGCTAACATCTGCCCTGGGGTACAACAGGTGGTAGGGCATTATCAAGGTCAACAGGTGAAGTGAGGGCTAAGCAAAGGCCAGTCCACACGCAAAAGCATAAATGAATGAGGACAAACAGAATTCCAGACCACTGGTTCTCACTTCAAAAGATTTTGCTCTTCAGGTGACGTTTGGCAATGTTTCTGATTGTCACATCTGGAAATGGGGACAAGTCTCACTGGCATCTTGTGGATGGAGGTCAGAGGTGCTTCTGAACATCCTACAATGCACAGAGAAGCCCCCACTCCAAAGACTTTCTCAGTCATTACTGCCGAGATCCCCAAGGTTGAGGAGCTAAAAAACCTTTTGTGGAAAGACAGCAGATGGTTTAGGATGGCTGGAACACAAAGAAGAAAGAACAGTGGGGAAAAGCATGAAGCTAGTGGAAGCTTAGCAAATTAACTTTAGTGAATATTTTTTTGCAGTAAGATTTAGATTGGCACTAGGCAGCACAGGCAAAACTGGGCGCAGTCATTGCCCTCAAGAACATGGCAATCTCATTGGACAAGTGGCACCACTCCATAAGGGGAGAGGAAGTCCCAGGAATTCTGGTCTTCATACCAATTACTGTACCAGGACCTTTATTGTGTTATACTATGGATTTCTCACATCAAATGGGTAAGTTCTGTTTTCTAGATAAGAAAGTTGAGGCAAGGGAGAGTTTCTTACTTTGTTTTTTAGTGGCTATAAAGGCCCCTGGGCCAAATCCAGGTCCATTCCTCCTAGCCTAACAACAAAAAGGCGGCCAACTCAGAACAGATTAATAGTGGACACCCTGTTAGGGATAATGTTCCAAAAATTTCCCTGGGAGAGCAGAACTTGGCTTTGAGTAAAGAAGAGAAATCAGATGACAGAAGGATAGAGGAGAAAGGAAGATTGAATTAGGAAAGGCAGAGGTATCCCTGGTGCTCAGGAGACTAAGGGTGGAAAGGAAGAGGAAAAGATCCTACTGGGAACCAAGGCAGCAAGTGACACTGAGCCCTCAGGTCAGTACGCACAGCATGTAGGCATAGCATAAGAAGAAACCACAGCACAAGCATTGGAGTACTCTGTCAGCAGCCTCTGAAGAATGGGGAGGATGGGGAGCTGGGGGGAATTTTATGTTTTGGACCTGAGTTTGACCTTTGTTCCTGGCCTTCTGACCACAGAATCTCCTCTTCCGGCCCCGGGTTTCCAGGGAAAGGGTCAGGCCATGCAGAAGCCAAGGAGAGCCTGCTGCCTAGGCAGCCCTGTCTGACCCAGAGGAACAGAGCTGCTGTCTTTGGAGGCAGCATATTCCCCTCTACTAAGAGATACTTCTCCTCCCCCAGGTCCCTCACACTGGCCACATACATTTCGTACATGCAAGCATATATGCCACACACACACACACACACACACACACACACAACTATAGCAGAGGGTCTAATGGACAGCGCCTATCACACAAAGGAGGCAGTTTGCTGAAGAAAATGCTCCCTCGCCTACTGCTCTGAGCTGCATCAGGGTGAGAAGCTCAAAGAGAATCAATTTCATCCAAGAAATCTGAAAAGAGACAGGAAGGGGAGGGGCCTGCTTCAGCAGTAGCCACAGAGATGGGGCATACGAGCCATAGCACAAGGCCAGGGAGAATCTTTGCATTTTGAATTTCTGACCCTGATGAAGTCAAGCCAGGGCTGCTGCAGGAGAGGCCTGACATCCATGGAGGAGCCCTGTGCTCCTCAACCAGAGAGCTGCCCTTGGCCTCTAGGACAGCCCAGGAAAATTTGTCCCAGGAGGGCAGTGTCCCCTGCAGGCCACCATCCTGGCAGGAAGGAAGGCACCTAGAGATTGCCTCTGTAGTGATTCTTAGAGGTAGAACAGCCCAGGGAAGGAGAAAAGACCCTGGAAGGTGGTCTCACTTGTGAAGGCCCAGGAGGCTCACCAGCCACCCCTCAGCAGCTGGATATGGTGGGCTGGCCCTGCAGTCCACATGTGTGAGAGTGTACATACACATGTGTGTGAGTATGTAAGCATATGCAGGCACCCAGAGCATGAAGAAGCAGGGCTGGTCCTCTTTCTGCTGCCCAGCCAGGCTCTTGGGCTCTGTGCTGATGAATTACAGTGGCCTTCAGCTAGCCTGTCTGAAAACCGGAACCACAAAAGCTGTGGAAGAAGACTGAAGAACAAGGGCTCAGGGAGTCCCAAGAATCCACTTCTACCAAAAGCAAAGCAAACGCTCACCCCTGCTAGTGGGCAGGACTGTAGGCATTTCTGTGCAATTCATGCCTGGCACCATCTAGAACTTTTTGTGCAGTCCCACTGAGTGCCTGGAACAGTGTTTGGCACATACTTGTTGAGGGCATGCACGTTTGCTTGAATTAACCTTCACATCAGCTCTAGAAGGAAGGAAGGCAGCTCTGTCATCAGAATTTGCCAAGAAAGGAGCTAAGGAATCTGTAAGTTAAGTATTTCCCACAGGTCACTACACTGATGAGAGGCAGAGCCAGGGATCCATCTCACTCAGAGCTGGCTCTGTCCTTGTCCCAACACAACAGCCTCTTGCTTGGTAAGCAAAGGAGCATCACCTTAAACTTGGGAATTGTCACATGTTATATGAAAGATGACTGAACTATGAACTGTGAATTACTGGGGCCAGAGACATGTGAAGGGAAGAACCTTACAGAAAACTGGAAAAGGAGAAAAAGAACAGAAGGGGCTTCAGAGAGCCCAAGGCCTTCTCTCAGGGACAACAGGTCACATGGTCCACCATGGAGAAAAGCCCTAGCCCAGCAGAAATGCTTCCCGAGGTCTTAAGGACACAGAGACCACAAAGGCAGCACTCTCCTTTCACCATGTGCTGGATCTGGCAGAGTTAGTACCAGTAGCATCGGCAGAGGCACCTGCTTGCTGGCATGGGTCGTGTGCCTCGATCTGGCAAGGAAGGGACTCCCAGGGGCTTTCATGACTGGGGACCCCTCCCCTGACCAGGTTTTCTGCAGTAAGTCAGCCACTGCCATCTGGGCCACCAGGAGAGCTAGACACCACAAACACATTTCCTTGGGCCATATGTCCCTCAATGACCTTGAGCTCATCTGAGTGAGATTCAATATCACCACTCAAGCCAGCACCTGAGGCCTGGCCACCTAAGCTTGACATTCCACCTGTCACCTCAGCCCCAAACAAAATCTTCTCTGCCCTGCACCCTCAGGCCAGAGCTGCTCAAACCTCTCTGGAGAGGTCCAGCTTCCTCGACCATGGAGAGATCATTATTTTAGAATGTGCCCGCACCTCTGGGAAGTGTCAGGGCACAGAGCAGGGTGAAAATAACAAACCAACACCACCCAACAACAAATGCCACACATCACACAGACACTTGACAAATGAAGAAAATATCTTAGAGGGGTGGAAAAAAGGTTTAAGGCTCTGAATCTTGGCAGGGCGAGAGAGGTGAGATTGAAGTCTCCAAAGGACAAGTTCCCAAATTAGGGCAGCACCCCTTCAGTCTTGTGCCTGGTGCTCTTCCCCAGGTCAGGGGCTGGCTGTTGGACAAGGGTCTGTCTGCAGCGGCCGGAGTGCAGGCCTTGGAGGTCCCCTCTGCAGGGAGCACAGTAACAGGCTGCACTAAATGATCTGAAATGGGCTTGCTAATCCCAGCTTGGAGAGAGAGCAGGTACCAGGGAGCAAACGTGGACAGAGACACAGGTAAAGTCATGTTGCTAATGGAAGTCCTAGACAGGAGGCGAGGCTAGGAAGAGCTTAGAAGGCTTCTCAAGCCCTGCTCCCTCCTGGTATGAAGGGCCATGGGAGGCCTGTCTCTCCTCACTGCCTGACTCATCAGCACCTCCTATTCTGAGGACAGTGCTACTGACCCACCTCAGGGCCAACTCCTCCCTCAAGCTCAGTTTCCAGCTTGGGATGGTGCTTCTGCACTACCTTACACCCCCCCCAACCCCACCCCCACCTCCCTGCAACCATGACTGGGTATTTCAACCTTGTCCATGACAATGGCTCATGAGTGAGCTGAGAATCAGAAACTTGGGACAGACCGCTGAGCAGAATGTAACGTGAGCCTCCTGCTGCCAAGAGCCTCCAAGCAAGTATGTGGGGTGGAGGTGGGGTCTGTCAGAGAAAGCAGGTGACTGCCAAAGAGGCTGCGCAGTGAGAGAACATGATTGGGGCCCTTGGAGCTGGCTCTGCTTGATGTTTTGTACACACAGCTTGGTAAATTTTATTCAGGGGTTTGGTTCCAGTTGCTCGCAACCAAAAAGATCTTAATTGATCCAAATGAAATGGGTCCATCAAAAGGCCAAACAAGTTCCTTATCTGGGAAGCAGAAGAGACAGTGTCCAGGTAGAAAGTTTCTCAGAGTGCTGCCAAGCAGAAGTCACAGGCATCCTGCAGGAACTCAAAAAGGCCAGCAGGGCAGGGCAGGGGTTTTGCATCACGGCTTAGCTTTCCGACAGAACCTGTGCTGCACATACAGCTAGAGTCCACTGAAGGTTCCCATATTTTTCAAATTTAAAAACCAGCAGCCTCACCATCATTTTTAGACTATGGTCAGCCTTGTCCAGGACAACAGACAATCTGTGCACCTGTTTACTGCATTTCTCAAGCCTACAGATACAGTTTCTTGACATTATGATCCCCTGCTGGCAACCTGGGTTTTTTTTTAAGTTATGATAAAATAAGCACAACATAAAAGTTACCATTTTAGCCATGGTTACATGTACAGGTCAACAGCAGAAAGTACATTCACAGTGTGGAATAATTCATGTCCACCATCTGTGTTCAGAATACTTCCATCACACAAAACTAAAACTCCATCCACATGACATGGCTCCCCATTCCTTCTCCCTCTGGCCCCTGTGACTATCATTCTACTTTCTGTCTCTATGAATTAGACTGTGCCATGAGTGAAATCAGAAATATCGTTCTTTTGTGATGGGTTTATTTCACTAGCATAAATGTCCTCAAGGTCCATCTATGCCACAAGCTTTTATGACAATTGTAGGTGTGCCTATCTACTATGGCACTTCTGTTCTTTCCGCACAGGGGCCAACTCATCACACTGAGAGAAGGCAGAGTTCAGAGAAGGGAGTCTGTATTTTTAAGGACAGGCCCAGCATCCTATCAGCAGACTTAAATTGGAGCTGAGCTATTTGATCTTCATGTATCTGGTAAACTCTCTTGAAATTCTTTCCTGACAAGCAACCAGTAATCAGAAGATGCTCCACCTGAGTGAGGGGTCTTAAAGGAAGATGGTCCCAGAATCCAAAGAATAATTTGGCTTTCTGTTGATCTGCTTCATTGACCTCACAATTCCAGTCAAACTGATAAGTCTGGAAGTTGGTGATTTTAGAAGTATCATTAGTTTGTGATGTTTTGCCTTAGGCTCAGAAAACAAAATATTATATGAATGAATTCATGAGTCTTAAAAACAATTGAGCTTCTCTTCCTGAGACTCTCACTGGTAAATGTGAAGCAGGTGTACCCACATGCATGGTCACACATAAACTCCACCAGAGGACCCTGGATTCCTTATTTTGGAAACTCTTCCAGGTCACTCATGTTGATCATTCCTTCTCTAGTCATTTCCAGGTTCATGTGAGTCTTCTGCACTGTGGGTCCTATTCCTCCTCTCAGATCCTTTTGCAGATGTCTCTCCAGCTCTAACTCAAAACTCAGACCTGCCCTTCTGGCCCCAGGCATTGCCTGCATCCAGCTTTGCTCCAAGATGCTTCTGGTCTTGCCCTTGAAAACAAATGGGCCAGGGAAAGGGAGTGGATACAAGCTGGGAGAGTGAGCTGTCCTGCTGAGCCAAAGCTCAGCCCAGGGTGAGAGACAGAGGGGAACCCTGGCATAAACATCTGGACACAAATGGACCAAGATTTCTCATTCTTTCTAATGCAATCTTTCCCCTTGCATAGGCCAGGGAATCCCCACCCTCTATCACCTGTCCTTCAGGAGCACTCCTTGCCTTAGCCAGAAGTTAGGGCTACTTACAGGGTGCACATATACTTATCTATTAAGTAATAAGCCCAATACCTGACATTCTCTCTTATCATAACTCATATCATCCAAGCCTCACATTAAGGGCTGGGCTTGAATAACTCAAGTTCCATGAGATCCTAGACTCTCCTGACTGAATCAACAAGTCAGTTTTGTCCCACTGATGTGAAGAACCACAGTCTGGATTAGAAGTGTGTTAAAAACCTTGTGGAATTGTTATTCAACAACCATATGTGACACCCTCCCCAAGAGGACACCTAAAAGTGGCAGAGAAAAAGAGGTCTGGACAGACCTGGGTCCATGCTAACTTTTTAAAGATTGTTTTACCCTAATTCCGCTTTCATGAAATGAAAGTCGTATGTTTTGCCTTAAGATTGAAGAATTAAGTAAGATTGACTCCTAGAGACCCTGATGTCACTGTTCTTCCCTTCCTTCTCTCCTCTCTCCCTCCTTCTTTCTTCCTTTTCCTCAAATTAGCAGTAATGTAGGAGGGGAACTAGACTCTCTCAGCATTTTCCTTCCTGTTTCGCTCAGGGTCCAGGCATGGAGCATTAACCGAGCCATACTGGGCCACTGTGTGTTCAAAGGTACGTGTCCACCTCAGCTCTCTTCCCTCCAGTCTGCTGGGACATGGCTGTCCTCTTGTCTGTCACCCTCTGTACAGCTTGCCCCAGGAATTACAGACTAAGACTCCCCTTGGACTCAAAGACATTCTTACCATAAAGTCTAGTAGCCACCTCTCTACTTATAAAGTGGGCTTTTTTCCATTGAGTTCTTTATTCCCACTCAACACCTTCAAGTCCTGAAGAAGAAAACTCATCAGGTCAAAACATGAGCACTCCTAGGTCCCTGGCAGGTGGACCATCAAATTATATCCTTATCTATGCCCCTTGCCTTCAATGGACAACAGGGACAAAAACTGAAAGAGTACCCAGATACTTGGGGAAAATCCTTCAGCCTTGACCCTTGCCAAGCCCCATTAGACCATTCCACTTTCCTGCAATAAGCTTCCCTGGCCAAGATACACCTAGCTTCACCAAGGACACCTCCATTCATTTTCTGCAGGGAGGAACTCAGGGAGTGAGCTTTAGTAGAGGACATCTCTCCCACACAATAAGAGAGCTCTCCCACAACACGCAGCACACAAGTCAGCCCTTCACTCAGGGATACTGCTCAGGAAAAGATGCTACTGGGCTAGAAACTTCAACAGGAATAGAAAGGAAAAAGAAAGAGAGAGAAAAGAAAAGAAAGACTGCTGCTAAAGAAACGAGGGCCCCCACCTCCAGCCCCAGACCAGCAGTCCAGTTCTCTCACCATCTGTTTTAGGTAGGTCAGATTTTGTGGCTAAAAAAATGGATGCTCTCCACATAAATATAGTTCATATTGCATTGCACATATTTATAAATATAAGTGCTGTAGCACCACCACATTGCCTGTGAAGAACACAGGCAGGTTGTGATTAGAGGTGAGCCAGTTCCTGATTGTGGGTTAATTAGCTCTGCTAATAAACTGCCTGTAGCTTTACTTAAGAAAAATAACATATTTCATCTTAGGTAGAACAATGACAGTGCATGTAAAATAGATATTTTTGCCTCATGAGTATCAGAAATGCTTTCTGTGGGGGAAAATACACACATACATCTGCCATTCTTTTCTTTTAAAAAAGAAAAAAAAAATCACCATCCCTCCCCAGCATTCCCCCAGCCTGGACCGTGGTGAGGATGAACCTAAAGAAGCTCCAGTGAGTTTTCCAGTTTAAAAGCTGATAGAGCGGCGGCCATTGGCAGCAGAGCAACTCAGTGACATCAGCTGGATCCCGGGCGGGTGTTGAGGGGCATGAGATGAAGGGAGTTGCTCAACAATAGGGCTAAAGAAATACCTTAATTAGCAGCCAGAAGGAAGCTTGGAATGGGCATCCCTAGGACTTGAGGAAGGTGCCAGCAAGGAAGGAGAGCCCATGAAAGGAATGGCAGTGGATGGCTAGAGTGTGGGTGGTCCACAGCAGCAGGAGAGAGGCCTGACCCCAGATCAGGGACGCTTGGCCTCTAGGTCTGCTAGAACCTCCCATCAGCAAAGTTCTTGGAAACTCGGAGATAGAACAGACCTTAAGCCGTTTCTGACTCTGCCTGAGCGGATACCTGACCTTCGTGCCCCTTCTCTCTCCCTTTGTAGACATGGCTAATTGGTGGGTGCATTCCTTCCTATGAATCTCGGGCAACACTTAGAATTAATTGGAATTGGCAAACCTCCTTGGCATCTCTGATCTAATCTTACTTCTTTGTTTCAAGATAAGTGAGATCTAGATAAAAACAAGCTGTTTTAAGTATGTTAATGACCCTCACAAAGGTCTCCTGATTCTCTACGACAAAGTGTGTCCAGGGGGCTTCCGGATACCTGTAGCTCTTGGTTTCGCCAAGGTTTATCTGCAAATGAGTCACATCAACCTTCCAGAACCCAGAAAAATAATTCATGGGAATTTAGCCAAAGTGTCACCTCTGGGTGAGGGAAGACCCAAGAATGTAGACTGAAGAGAGGCAGGAGATCATTGAAGCTATGCAGTTGCCTGTCATTAATAAACCTTCCCCACTGGCACTGAAGCAGTCAAGACAACAATGTCAACTAAGATGAACGTGAGCCAGTCAGGACCTCCTTGTCACTAGGGATACTATAACAAAGTAGCCCAGCTGGGGTGACTTAAACAGCACGAATTCATGCTCTCACATTTCCAGAGGCCACATACCAAGACCAGGGTGTAAGTTTTCCCCTGAAGTATCCCTCCATGGCTTGCAGATGGCCATCTTTTCACAGTGTCCCCATGTCACCATCTGTCTGTCTGCACAGGTGTCATCCTAATCTCTTCTTACAAGGATACCTGACATAAGGAATTAGGGACCACTCTAAGGCTCCTTTTAACCTTTCTTAGCTCTTTAAGATTCTGTCTCCAAATAGTCTCTCTGATGAGACTGCAGTTTAGTCCATAATGCAAAAGGCATCCAGTGACAGCCTTTGCAGCAGGAGACGCCCTACCAGTTTCCACTCAGCACAGGTGTGTGCAGGGCTCCTTCTCCAGCACATGTGGATGCTCTTCCAGCTCTTCCCAACAACAGGAGCTCTGCATCCACACAACCCAGGTGCACACAGGAAGAGAAAACAACACTACCAAGTGGACACCTGTCCCCACTGTGGAAAGCAGTACATGGACACATGCTGGGAAAGAGAGATGTAGAACTCTGGGCTGTGGACATTGAAGAGGGGGCCACAAGCCAAGGACCATGAGTGTTCTCTAAAAGCTTTAAAAAAAAAAGACAAGGAAACAGACTGCACTAGATAGGGCCTACAGGCAGGAATTTAGGCTGCTGACACTTTGATTTCCAGCCAGGGAGACCCATAGTGGACCCCTAGCCTATGCAATTCTAAGGTAATAAATTTGTTCTGTCTGAAGTAGTTTGTTACAATAACCATAGAATGTGATGCCCATCCAAATGCTGACAAACTGAAAAAGGGCAAAAGCCCCAGGAAGAAAGCTGGCAGAGGTCTTGAAAAGGGAAAGACACAGGGGTCCTCACTGTCCTGGGTTGACAGAGCATTTCCTATATGTGCCTACCATGCTGAGAGTGGTTAATTGACAGGCCCAGCTCCTGCCATCACCACAGCCTCTGGGACTTGTACAGACTTCTGAGTGGCACTTCCAACCTCATAGGACAACACAGGGTACCACAGCTTTTCTGCAACTACCTTATCAGTTCCCCTGGCCCAGGCAATGAGCTTTCAGTCCAGATGACAAGATCACTTTTGGACTCAAATCTGAATTTTCAACAACTACTTGAAAGGAAAGGTGACCCAGAATTCCTCTGGCCTTTAGAAATTAGCATCTATAAAAGACCTTCTCTAGGGTATGCTCCTTCTAATGCAACACTCTTCTCCCTGGTCTCACTCTTTTACCCTCAAAGCCCCAGGCTGAGAAGTCAGTGAGCCACGGCTAAGCTTTGCACATATAGGTGCCTTGAGGTGGGAGAAAACCAAGGGGCCTGAGTGCCCCTTAGAAGACATGATTCTCCCAGCCAGGGAGCCACGCTGAAGGCTTGCTGTCCAATCCTGGAGAAGTTGGCAGATGATAAATGTAGCCAGTTTTCCCTTTTCTCCAAAAGCTGGAACCCAGGGACATGTGCAAGGCACGTCTGGGCTTCAGTGTAAAAATAAACCCATGGCTGTCAAGCCCCAGCATATTAATGACAATTAATGATTCATTTTAATCTTCTCCAGCTCTCTGTGGGCATTTGTGACATGCTCTGGGCTGGACGCCCCTCCCCACACGCCTACCTCCCACAGAGCCCATCCATATGCTGAGCTGCTAGGGAATGCAGACTGGGAAGGAAAGTTGGTAGGGATGCCACCATGCTAAACCTACCCAGCAGCCCATCAGTGGGTGGCACTCCCTGACACCACTCTTCCCAGGGCCTGCAGGACACAGGTAGCCAAGGAGCTGTGGCCAAGGAAACTGAGGCCTCACATATGTGCCCCATGGTCCACACATATGATCTGAGGGACAGACTTTGACACCTCAGGTGTTCCTGCCCCTCCAGTCAGACTGCTCAAAAGATCAGTCCATTGTCACCTGTTCTTTTTTTTATTTTTTTTGAGACAGGGTCTCACTTTCATAGTTCAGGGTGGCCCTGAGCTCCACCTCGAACTCACAGCAATCCTCCTGCCTCTGCTTGCCAAGTGCTGGGATTACAGGTGTGAGCCACCATGTCCGGCTCATACCATGTGGTATGTGGTTCTGATTGCTGGTGGGTGTGAGTCTCCACACCCGGCATTGTTGTATGTGGTTCACTGGGATGGAACCCTGGCCCTTGCGTTTGCAAGGCAGGTGGTGGAACCACTGAGCTAAATCCACCCCCCCACCAGCCCAACTGTCACCTGTTCTTGAGCAGCTGCCCTACACAGGGCACCTGGTCCTGCAAAGGAATGGAAGTACCACAAAATACCACCCTCCTCAGTTCTGTCACAGGCCTTGCCTCACCATGCTGCAGCATGCAAGGTCATGTCCCCAAAAAGACATATTTGGTCCTCAAGGCAGACCCAAGGACTGGATTTTTGTTAGATTCCCATGTTACAGATGAAGACACAGAGAACTAAGCACATTCTTAGAGCCACAGAGCACAGCTGGGGCTCCAGTAAACTGTTAGAAGATGGTGATGATTTGCACAGTTCTCATTGGTGAGCACTATGTAAACAGGGGCAGAGAACTGAAGGAACCCCGGGGCACTCGGGGTCCTTGCTGAGAACTGCACCTGAGCCCAGAGTCAGGAGGGTGTGTCCAATACAGGGTAAGGAGGTAAAATGACTTGGTTTCCTGTTCATCATGCCAGCGTCCTCTGCAAACCTAGGAGCAGGTACCTGGCTTTCCCCATCCAAGCCCCACCATCTGTAACCAGCTCACATGGGAGAAGATAGGGGCCGCCCAAGGCTCTGCCAGCTTCCCCATGTGTGTGTCACACAGCAGATAAACTCTGCCAAGAGAACACACTGCCTTTTCTTCCCAATTCCATTTGGGATTAAAACTATGATGGGAAAAAAAAAAGCCCTGAAAACCTAAGTCCTTGGAAACTTTCTCCCCCCATCCTTTCCTATTTCTCTAATTGGGCACCTAGCTAGGGTGGGAATGAAAAGTCCTTGTGGCCATCACAGAGACAAACACAATGAATAAGTGTCACCTCCTTAGTTGTATATGGAATATCTGCTATTCTGTGCTGAAGTTATACTGGATTTCCACAAGGCAAATCTTTGGTAGCAAAGAAAGCCTCCCTCCTAGATCCCCTAGCTGAGCTTAGCAAAAAGAACCTGGCTGCTGTCATAGATTGAAATTTAACCACCAAATTCCCCTTGAAAAGCACAACCCCAGCCCAGATTGACCTGCAGTGTTGTCCACGAGGCTGGTGCTTCCCTCTGAGGCATCAGGGTGGCCAGGAGGCTCTGACCTGCTCCTCACTCTACCTTCATTCAGCTGGTTCAGTGCTGCTGCTCTGTTTTCCAGCCAGTCTCTCCATTCACCTTCCTTCTCATCCCTCAGGCCTCGAGATGACTCCTAGGGGAGCCCAACCTGAGCTGCATCTTTCATCTTTGCCCCTCTTTTGACCCCAAGTCACAGAATCATGGGACTTCACCCCAGCTGCTGCCTCTCTCTCAGACTAAGGCTGCTGCTTTAGAAGAAATCATCGGTCTCTGCCTCCTCTCCTAAGGAAGCAGCACATGCCCTGAGTGTTCTTATAGGAAACAAGGTGATGTGTGACAATCCCACCCCCGATGAATCCACACAACCAGAAGCCAGGCACGTCCAGGCAAGCACAGGCCAGACACAAAGACATATTGTAGAGTTATTTGACAGAATCCTACAGTAAGGCCTTTTATGCCTAATGCCTGCATGTGCATGAGCACGCATACATGAATATACCACACAGACACGCACACATTGCCCTGCTGATGGCCTCTGCAGCACACTGGCCCCACTTTCCAACTTCTCTCTGGATCATCACACTCATCACTGCCCCCCACAGCCCTCCAATATTGGCAGATCTTAGCTTCCCAGTGCCTTCCTCAGCCCCTCAGAAGCCTGCCCCTACTCCTGAATTCAGGCAACCCCTTTTGTCTGGCATCCAGACCTCCCAGCCCAGCTCTGCGAGCCTTTCCAGCTGCAGCTGCCCATGCCTACTGCTACCTGGCCTGCTCATCCCCTGAGCACACTGAGGCCCCTGCTCCACGTCAGCACACTCATCTCATACCCTTGGCCTCTGTTGTCCTGTCCCATCTCTACCTGCTAAATCCCATTTCCCCCCCCCCATTTTTCTTTATTTTTTTGAGACAGGGTATCACTTTGTAGTTCAGGCTGGCCCTGAGCTCAGCCTCCAACTCACATCACAGCAATCCTCCTGCCTCTGCCTTCCAAATGCTGGGATTACAAGTGTGAGCCACCACGCCCAGCACTGTGGTATGTGGTACTGATTGCTGCTGTTGTGAGTCTCCACACCCAGTATTGTATGTGGTTACCAGGGAATGAAACCAGGCCTTTTGAGCTTGCAAGACAGGTGCTGGAACCATTGAGCTAAATGCCCGGCTCCTAAATCCCATCTTGTCTTCGAAAGCCAAGTCAGGTGTCACTTCCTTCACCAAACTGCCCACACTGAGCACATTGCCTGAGAGGGCAGGACATTTTCACATGGCCATCTTGATATAGGATTCCAGTGCAACTGATCTGGCTCAGCCATGTCACCCTACACAACCCTCAAGTCCTGCCTTATCCCAATTCCCATCCCTAATCCAATCCTCACCCTGGGGTGAGTTGTCTAGGTGATAAAATGAAGACACCCAGATGAGACATTACTTAGATCAAAAACAGCTGTGGAACAATCATTTGGCTTTTCCGTGTATCAAAATGCCTTGCTGCTATAACGATTACATCAACATTTGTTCTCTACCTGACCCACCACAGATCCGCCTTGTGCCCTGTGAGTCACTGAAGGGACAAATGAAAGAGTGGCTCTCTGACACCTCCTTGCAGTTTCCTAGCTACTGGGCTTTCTCTGAGATCAGGAGCCTGACTCACGATGGCCTTTGCACCTCCTGCCCTCGCAGAGCCTCCCCACCTTGTAGCCAAGGCAAATAGAAGGGAAGTCTAAGGAGTCTTAGACTTAGGAGGGGGTCAGGGTCGCCTGGCTGGAGGGCTCCATCTGGTTGGCTTATGCCAAGACCCATCCTTTTCCTTGCTTCAGAAGTAACTACAGACACCCTTTATTTAAACACTTAACAACAACAGAATTCCCTTCCCATGACTATTTCATTCAATGGATTTTCCAATTTCCAATGAATTTTCCAATTTTCAATGGTCTCTAAGTGAGGAATTGTATATAGCATTTACATTATGATATTCCAAAGAAATAGTCAAAGGAAGCTCCAACTAGATGACTTTGCTTTTATTTGCATAACTCATATATAGTACTACAAAGTATAACCAGCAAAAATTACTGTGGTATACTGTGCTATGGAAGAAGCCATCATAAGGCCAGACTGCTGCTCAAATTCCTGCATCATAAGCCCCAATGTGGGTCTTAAATCCAAGCAGTATGTGTTAAATTCAAACAGCTATTAAACACATAGGTCATTAAATGAGTCATATCTGTACTTCGTGCTAGGTGTGTGATACATAGCTGGAATCCTAGCACTCTGAGAGGTTGAGGCAGGAGAATCAAAAGGGGAAGCCCAGCCTGGGCAACTTGGCAACTAACTGAGACTCTGCATCAATAGTTAAAATGATTTTTATGGGAAAAATGAGAATCAAAATGTACGATGTACAGGTACAAATTTTCAATGTTGAATGTGATCGTAATGTATATATAAAATGTACCAATTAAAACAAATAAATAAAAGAATCTTTTTTAGAAAAGCCAGTGATGGAGCTCAGTATGAAGACACTGGTTTCAATCCTCAGTTATAAAAAAATAAATACATAAATAAATAAATAAAGCAACTAAATGCCCAGTTCACTTTCTCCATAGTCTGGCTTCCTTCTTTCCCAAGCCTAGGGTCCCCTCCCTGAGCTTCAGCCACAGGACCAGGAAACTGTCATCAGTGGCCCCTCTGATGCCACTTGCAGATGCCTCTGTCCCATGTCTCCCTGAGCTGCTCCCCATTAGCAGCTACCACCACTCCCCTCCAGATTCATAGTGGCAGAGTGATAAGCTTGAGTCTCACTCAGCCCTTGCCCCATCCCCTTGGCACACACCTGGATTTCACTCTGGGGATGAAAGTGCAGGCACACTGTCCTGATGCAGAATAGAGGAATGTGAGGACAATGAAGAATTTCCATGCTTCCCCTCCAGACCCAACTGTAACTCTGTTTGTTCAGTCTCCCTCTCCCTGTTCCCCAATCTGCCACACCCCCTTCCCCCTCATTGCAAATGAAGTTCTCCATAGCACTGTCTAATATGGCAGCTACTAGCCACCGCACTCATTTAAATTTAAATTATTTAAAATGAAAGAAAATTAAAAATTCAGTTCTCCAGTGGCAGGAACCACATTTCAAGTGCCTGATGGCCACAGCACAGATGTAGATTGTGATCACCCTCCTAGCAAGTGCTGCAGGACAGCAGGACAGTGCTGCTCCTGAGGCCCCTGTGGAGTGAAGGCTGGCCCTTGAATAATGCCTCAATGAAGCAGACTGTTGTCCCCTCCCCACTGACCTTTGCAAGTGGCCAGGAATGGCCTTCATTTGTGTTAAGCTGCTGAGACTACAGACAGTTTGTAGCAGCAGTTAGTCCCAACACCAGCCATTTGACTGCCACAAACTGGCAGCACAGGGCTTAACTTCCCTGGCTTGTCACACACTCTCCTCCTCATGCTCCAGAGAGTGGGACAAGGGCCAGGATCCCAGGCCTCATCTTGTCTTTCCTCGGTCCTGCACAGGTCTTTGGTTCTTTGACATCCTTCTCCCAACCTCTGCATTTCTTGCCAAACTCAGGCACTAATTCTACTAACATTCACTTATGCTCTTTTCTGAAGAAGACTCATTTTGTATTTGAATAAATATGTTGAATAAACGCAAACCAGTGTCACTTCCCACATGGAACCAATAGGTTATGTAAAGAAATGGCTCACATAATTTTGGAACACTGAAAAGTCCAAAGATCTTAAAGTGAACAAGCTGGAGCCACAGCAGAGCTGAAGGCTTGGTTTTCAAGGCCCAGGACCCCGGAGAGCTGATGGTGCAGCTCCAGATTAAAGGCCAATGGTTTGGTCAGGAACCAGGGCAGAACCACTATACTACACTGGATGCAGTGGCACACACCTGATATCTCAGTATTCTGGAAGGCTGGGGCAGGAGTGCTGCAAGTTCAAGTGCAGCCTGGGTAATTTAGCAATTTAGAAGACCCAATCTCTCTGGAGACAGAGGGGCTAAGGATGCAGCTCTGTGGTAGAGTTCTTGCCTAATGTGTGCAAGATACTGGCTTTCACCCCGACTACTGAAAAACAAAAACAGAAAACAATGCTAGCTCAGGATCTCAGCAAGGAGGAAATGTCTTCTCACTCTCATTCCTGGGAGGCTCAGCCTCTTTCTTATTCTATTCAGTCTTCAATTAAGTGGATTAGTTCTCCCCACCCAATTTGCTTCATTCAGTCCACTGATTTAAATTTTAATCATACTCAGAAACCCCCACAGACACACTGGGACTAATATTTGACCACATGTTCCAGTACCCCATGGTTGGTCTAACAGACACATAAAATAAACCATAACACTTGCAATATATTAAAGATAAACACAATGAATACCAAACACTATCATTAAACCCAGCTAAGATCTGTAGTCTGTGTTAAGTACAGAGTCTGAGTTCTGATATTCTCTGTAAGAAAGAGATGGGCCGTTATTATTTGGGAGGTGCCAAGGGCAAATCGACACCATGCTGGGACTTCTACCTTAAAGCACCCAAAGAGTGCACAATCCCACCATGTGACTCATGTCCCCAACACATCCTTGTCTGTCCCACCTCGATTATCTCCAGTGCCCCGGAGAAGGATCCAGTTCAATCCAGCAGCCACAGTTCTAGACTATGGGCCTCTGAGGACTGAGGCCATCTCTTAATGATAGTCATGCCTCTCTCAGTGCCTTCCTTACACACAGGAGCCACTTAATAAATGGCAAATGAGTGAAGTGTGGCCCAGACAATGCTCTGACCTACTTGGCGGTTTCTGTCAGAAGCAGAACATCCTAACAAAGGAAACAGGACTAAAATGTTAAACCACACTAATGGTTCTGTCTACCAAAAAGCTCTTGTGGCACTTAGGGGCAGGGTTCTGTCTAAAGGAATTATAACAGTCAATAGCTCTGGGGCCAGATTAAGACATTTTAAGGCTCAAATTATGTTCCACGTCATCCAAACCCCAGAATGTATTTTCAGAGAAAGAACACTGACTGGGCATTCATATCTAAACAGAAATAAAGCCACACAATACACAAATGCAGTGTATTAGAGGAGAGGAAAAAATGGAGGGGGAAAGGAGGAGGGAGTAAGGAAGGCAAAGAAATGGAAAATGGAGACAGATTAACAAGGGAGGGGAAAGGGAAAAGGGAAATGGCCTGCCTGAAATTTGATCATGGCTGTCCTCTGAGTGAAACTCATCAGTGATTTCTCGCTTTGCAGTAGGGAAAACTCAACCTCCTTTTTAGACACACAAAGTTCTGGATCATTAATATCTGCAGAGAGCCCCCGAAGGACACCCAGCGCCTACAGGTCCCTACAGGAAAAGCCATGCATACTCTAGAGTCAACCAGGGACAACTCCAGCTGATAAAGCCTTCAGGTCACCTGGGACTTCCTGAGGTGGGAATTCTCCAAGGTAAATGCAGGGTTGTAGGCATTAATTTCAAAATTCTTAACAATAGCAACAAGCAGAACCTAATAGAAATCATATACTTCGATGTAACAGAACCTTCTAAAGTCTCTATAACAGGGTCCTGCACTTACTTCTAATATTAAATTCAATTTTTTGTTTCCTCCAAAGGAAGATGAACTCTTTATATTTGAGAACAATGCATTTGCCCTATTTCACTTATTCTTTTAATATTCTCAGTGCCTGGCCCCGACCCTTGGAAGATGTATGGTGAATAAAGGAATAAATGAAACAAATAAATGTGTAACTATAGCATACTATTTTCATCATGCATTTTATTGTGTTTTTGATTTATCAAAATCTAAAGGCAAATTCATTAGTAATAATTGGAGATTATTTTAAATAAAAAAATTACTTAAAACAAGTAAAAAAAAATAATGAAAAGGGTGCTAAGCAACAAAGAGCTGGAAGCCTTTGATGAGGCAGACACATGTGTCCCCATGAGCAGGGTCTAGGAAACCCAAAACTCCCCAGGGAAGATGGCCCCAGGGCCGCTCTGCCATCAGCTCCTAAGGCAGCATTTCTGCAAGTGAGACTTCAGGCCTGCAGCACAGATGGCTGGGAAACCTGCTAATACGCAGGTGGTTAGGTCTTAGCCCAGAACCAGACAGTCTAAACCTCACAGACCTAGATGTGGGAGCCTAGATTTCTCAGTTCTTTGGGTCATTCTTAAGCATGTTCTGATTTGAGAACACTTGCCCTAAGGGCTTCTGAGCAAATCCCATTCTGGCCACCTGCTGCCTGGGGCGGGGATGGGCTCAGAGCAGCCATCTCATCCCCACACTCCAGCTGTGAGCGCTCATCCCTCACCTGGGACCCATAAACATTGTGTTAGAGAGAAGATGTAGCGAGAACCACGAGTAAATCACGCTCTTCTGCCCTCCCCACCCTGCCTTCCCTTAAGGAAGGCCCTGGCCCCCAGGGCTGCTCACCAGCTATTTCAATAAACTCCAACTGGCCCTTTATCAGATGGTCCAGTCAATTAGAACTTCATCAGGAATCAATTTGTGAGGCCCAGCTGAGATGTAACTATAGATCAGTGCAATAGCAACTGATTATCCCACTAATGGAATATTCCATTGATTAATTGAGTATTTAAATCTTTCAGAACGTGGCTCTGCTTGCTGCCATTGTCACCAGAGGAAAGGGATAGGAGAGGATTGTAGTCAAACAGGAAGATGATAGTTCTTTCTTTATGTGGCTGCTGTCACCAAAATAACAAGCAAGCCTGGAGTTCTCAGAAAGCAGGAGAGGTTCAAGATCTTCAGCCCAAGGCTTAAACCTCCCACCCCAGGCTGAACCGACCAGGGAGCATCATGCAAACTGGTATGCTGGGCACCTCCAAGAAATATCCACTCTGGGCTCCTTACAAAAATGCAGCTTCCTAGGCTTTCCCCTGGTCTGATCAAGCAAATTTGTGCTGGGGCCCAAGACTGTATTCCCAGCAGGCTCCGGAATGAACTGGGACCAACTTCCACTAGCATTTTCCTACAGTTTATAAACATACACTTTAGGAAGCCGGGGAACAGACATTATCTGATAAACTACTTGGGTTATGCTACAGTCTTAAATTTTAAAATGCGAAATGTCATTGCTTGTGGCAATACTGACAGCAAGTGTAATGTACACATGCACACTACATCAGAAAAGATGCGGAAGTGTACCGCACACTTTACTAGGATCTTTGACTGAGAATGAGGTTTGAGCTGGGCATAGTGTTATGCTCTTCAGATCCCAGCCAAGTTGATGACTTAGTCCTTGTCTTCAAAAACTCTTTTCTTTAAACAAAGGTTATGGATGTACTTCTGTGCAAAGATCCCTCAGTGCCCAGTAGAGAGGAAGACAGAGAGACAGACACACACAGAAAGAGACAGAAAGAGGGGAGGAGAGGGCAGGGGGGAGGGGAGGAAAGTAGAGGTGGTAGGGGTGCAGATCCATGCCTTCATGGCTCCAGTTCATGGCTGTGGGACTCTGCTTCTCCCGCTCTCCTCCAGTTATTCTTACAAGGAGGAGCCTCACTCCAGCCACACAGACAGACTTGTGGTGAAAACACTCATAAGGCACTTAACATGGCACTTGGCACATAGTAAAAAGGCAATAAACAGAAGCTGTTACTGTTATTATCCTGATACTCAATACCTAAAAAGGTCTCAGAAGTCATTTTCCCTTTGGGGGAAAGCACAGTAATCTCTGTTTGCTGGGATGCAAATGCATCTGCTTGAGGGCTGGGAAGACAGGCGGAAGCACCTTTCTCCAGCATCTCCTCTGGGTTGCTGGATGGGTTTCCCCCACAGCCTCACTGTGGAGCTGAGGATGTGCAGGATGCCAGGCCTCTGAACCAAACTTCCCATAATGGCTGGCAAATAAAGGAAAAGGAGAGAAGAAAGGAAATTGGCACTCACTATGGCCCTACACTATGCTATGCAAGTTTCATAAGCGATCTCATCTACTCTTTACTGGAGCATCTATGGGTCAATGTAATTATTCCTGTTTTCAGATTTGGAAACTATATCCCAGGGAAGAAAAGAGATCAGCTCCAGTCATCTGGTGGGCAGGAACGGAAGCCCAGATTTGCCTAACTCTACAGTCCTTGCCTTTCTTCCATGCCCAGCCGTGTCCTAGCTCTGGGCCTCCGTGCACGTGGGGGTATATGCTTGTGGGTGACACTACATTGTCATCAGATGCCAGGTCGAGGTGCAGATCTGTGCCACTCCAGGAGATGTGGCATTCAAAGCATACTGGAGTAAGTTACTCCAGTCACTCAGAGCCCTGCCCATCATCCCTGAGGACTCCTTAACACTAGGGTCCACACTGTGGAATCTGCTCTTTCCCTGACAAATACAGATTGCTTCACTAGGCCTTCAATTTTCCTGTGAGTGACCTGTAAAGCACCATGAATGGCACTGGGCCTTGAATTAATTTAGGCCACAAACCACTGCAACAAGGGAAAAGATTCCGTAAACTACATATTATGCAGCTCTTTTCTTTTTTTAGGTTTTTTGAGACAGGGTCTCGCTTTGTGGTTTAGGCTGGCCCTGAGCTCAGCCTCCAACTCACGTCACAATCCTCCTGCCTCTGCCTCCCGAGTGCTGGGATTACAGGCGTGAGCCACCACGCCCGGCACTGTGGTATGTGGTACTGGTTGCTGCTGGGTGTGGGTCTCCACGCCCAGTATTGTTATGTGGTTACCGGGGAATCGAACCCGGGCCCTTGCACTTGCAAGACAGGTGCCGGAACCACAGAGCTAACTCCCCGGCCCATGCAGCTCTTGAAAACAAAAGTCATCCCTGGAATTAAGAACAAGTGATGTCTGATTTTCAGATACTGTGAGAGGTAATGTGTGGATCCTTGCCACACCAAACTGGACCTGTCATCATCTTATAAAAATTAGTCCCAGGGCCAGGGATTTAGCTCAGTGGTTCTGGCATCTTCAAAGGAAGCACAAGGTCCCAAGTCCAATCCCCAGTACCATATACCACAATGCCAGCGTGGTGGCTCACGTCTGTAATCCCAGCACTCAAAGAGGCAGGAGGATTGCTGTTAGTTCAAGACTTTCCCAGGCTACATAGTGAGTTCAGGGCCAGCCTACACCACAAAGTGAGACCCTGTCTCAAAAAACGAAAAATAAAAGTCCTAATTGGACATAGAGGCACATGCCTGTAATCCTAGTACTCTGGGAGATGGAGGCAGGAATATCACAAATTTGAGTCCAGCTGGTGAAACAGTTACTTAGTGAGTGAGATATTGCCTTAAAATAAAAATAAATAATTAAAAAGTGTTGGGAATATAGTTCAGTATAAGAGCCTAGGGTTTAATTTCCAGGACAAAGAATGAAAGGCAGACACCCTAAGAAAGAAGAAATCATCAGAAACTATGTCTGAGAAATTCCAGCTCCAATACAATTTTTCTGCTAATAACTTGAACCCAAGACTTGGGAGGTCATAAAAAGTCTGAAAGGGTAAGACACTTGTATGAGTATGTCTGTCCTCAGCCCCAGTGTGCATCAATACACTTTGCCACATCTTTATTTCAGCTGTTTTGGGCACCTGTGAAAGAGATCACTGTGTTATTTACTGTCAGTATCGTGCACAATATTGGATTCTAAGCAGGCCTTCCACTAACCAGCTTAGAAAGTCATGTCCCCTGTCCAGTCATAGTGCCTCCAGTTCTAATGCTATGTGATTCCAAAAAACATTCTCCATGTGACAGATGGGATTCTAAGGGTCCTTCCTGCTTTGGAGAAAAGGCACAAGTCCTAGACACGGATGTCTCCGCAAAGGTTATCTGAGTCTGAGCAGACAAAGAATAGAGTAGGCAACTTTCATTGCCAGGTGGAGGGAAAACAGGGCTAGCATGAAAAATTCAAAAACCAAAGATCGCAATTTAGCTGGTGGTGTCAAGCCACACCCCACGAAGCCTTGCAGACTTCCGCCGTGTCCTGTGTGAGTTCTGAACCCTGCCAACTGCAATCTCATTTTGGCTGGTCTCTGAGCCAACAAGAGTCAGTCATACTGCTTATTCCAACCAGCCTCCACTGAACGAGACAGAGTTTAAGAGGTGACCTAGAACTTGAACATAATATTCTAGTGGACATGGGGTCAGAGTGGTCCCTAGACACTTTTGAGAGAACATTCCTGCCCAGAACCCTGGGATTGACCTTCAGTCCTGGCTCCTGGACCCTTGAACCCAGTGTAGTTCACACCAATAGTAGAGGTAGAGCCTAACCTTTTAGGGAGTTTCCACCAATCCCAATCCCTCACTCATGCAAGAAGGTGGTAGAGGAACTGGACAGACTCCTCAGGACTTCTCTTCTACCACCACTCAGCGCCACATGCTTAAGAGGGTGAATGGAATAATGAACAAGTACACAAAGATACTTTTGGCTGCAAGTAACAGAACTTATCTGACAAAATTAATCAAGAAGGGAATTTAACTGCTGCTGTGGTTTGGATGTCCTCACCAAAACGTGTGATGTAATTTAATCCCTAGAATGAGGTATTAGGAGTGAGGAGATTTAATCTGACTCTGGTACCTGGAGGAACTCATGATAGAGGTAACTAAGGTTAAACAAGGATGGGCCCTAGAGCAGTGGGACTGTGGCTTCATAAAAAGAGGAGGAAAAAGCTAATCAAAGACATTGTGTCTCACCTCTCACCATGTGGTTCCCTACAGTCTCCCCACATGACATACTAGATAATTCTCTGCACCCCTTCTTTGGACTTTCCAGTCTCCATAACTATCAACAATAAATTTTTCTTCTTTAAAAGTTACCCAGTTTATAGCATTCAGTTATAGAAATAGAAAATGGAGCAGGACATTTACTTCCTCATGGTCCTGAAGTAACGCTGTGATTCCAGGCATTATATCTTTAACCATATTCATAATAAGAAAAAAAGGGGGGGGCTATTTCTCTTCATGCATCTCTTTCTTAAGAAATAAAAACCTTCCTTAGGAACTTTCCTTCATATTCCCCTTCACCTATACTCTGAATCCACGAAACCCTGGGAAAATGAGTGATATTTTTAACACTTAAAGTAGAAGGTCAGCTCTAACAACAAGGAAGGACTTATGTACACCGAGATGTTATATAGGTATTTGTTGCACCTGCTCAGATGGGCATTCATCTGGGTAACAGAGAGCACAAATGTCTCTTAGATGTGTAAAATTCCTTCTTTAAAGAGTTTAAGGTGGTATGAATTTTAGAAAACAATTTTGATGCAAGAGATAAAAGGTCATGTCAAGCACACAGCTTAGACATGGCAGGTGAGAATGGCAGAGCCTACTGCAGCCAGAGTGGGAGTGGTGACAAGTGCCAAGGCTCCGTGCCACATGACATATGGCTACCTATGCACACAGAATATCGTGATGGTTTCATGACAAGAGTCGCTCCAGTGCTCACAGCTGAAGAGTATACAAAGAAGGACATACACTCTAGAATAGGTAGGGGATTCTGCAAGGCTCTAGCCCCTGGCCAGGTCCCTGAGAATCCCTGGAGATCCTTGCCCCATGTCTGCTCTCATCCACCCCCTTCCTCATGCCAGACAGGCAGTGGAAGGGACTATGAGTCCAGTGGCCCAAACCTCACGAGTAATTTCCAGTGAGCAAGAACAAACAATTATTTTTTACATCCTTTCTCTCTCACCCCAGTCTGCTACTTTTGGTCCCATTAGGACATGTGTCACAATAAGATAGCTCTTGAGAGCACAGGAGACAGATAACTGTGACTCACTGGGATGCAAGTGGCAAACTCCAGTGAGATCTCTTTGCTGTCACAAAGGCCTAGATTGGCAAGTAACCTCCCTCCTCCCTATCCTTGCTCCCATGGGGCAAGGATCTCCCAGGGATTCTCAGGGACCTGGCCAGGGGCTAGAGCCTTGCAGAATCCCCTACCTATTCTAGAGTGTATGTCCTTCTTTGTATACTCTTCAGCTGTGAGCACTGGAGCGACTCTTGTCAGGAGCCAATAAAAAGAAGCCATAGGCTCCACTGAGCCTCTTAGAGGGCCCGCTCTGTCCTGTACACGAAGCAGGTGTCCTATGGACAGTGTTGTAACTAGTGGAAATGAACACCCCAATATAGACTATGCTCTGTAGTCTTCCCCTGTTCTGTTTGCATTCCCCTACTTACTCCTACAAGTAGAAGTGAGCTTTGGAAAAGCTGTGTGAGGTTTTGAGTGGCAAGATAGGGCTGAAAGCAATTGGTTTGGGGCAGTGTGTGTGTGTGTGTGTGTGTGTGTGTGTGTGTGTGTGTTGTGGTCAATAGAACCAGACATGGGCACCTTGAGTCAATGACTGGTAAATTGTTCCATGTCACCAGAATGCCCTTGTTACCCAGGGAAACTGCAAAACTGACTGTGTTATGAGCTGAAATGACAGCCCTTCTTGCACCTGCTGAGCTTGACTTAGTTCTCCCAGGTTACCAGCCTCTCGGTCCCAGCAATCCACACTGCCACAGAAAACCCTGGCTGGAAGCCCATATCCATGGGCCTCTATGCAGACTGTCAGCTACCTCAGTCCAGGGAGTATGCTGCTCCCATGGTCTCTGACCTCCCCACAGTAGGTGTTGTCCCCTCTGTGCTACAGAAGAACCATCAAGTAACCTTCCCAAGGTCACACAGCTGATAAATAACTTACAATGTATTTGGTGTCTGATCTTTCTTACTTAAAACTCTTCCAAAGATGACGTCTGCATTTTCCCTACGATGGGATAAGGGTCTCAGGATGCCAGAGGGTAATAAAAGACAGCTGTTGTGCACACATGTGATAGTACATTTTTGAAGAATGAGAAGCTCTCCTTTTCCATGGCAACCACTTGGGGTGTTAGCTGCTAACCCCATCCTCCAGGACAATGGCTGTCTAGGCTAGGCAGACTGTGTTCCCACCACTGACTTCAAACTCTCACTGATAAGCCCTGTATCCCACTTTTTTTTTCCTAGTTTCTCATTTATTTTTCTAAGGAGCATAATAAGCACAACTGATTTTAAAATAAAAATTTCTGGCTTATGTACAAGGGCATTATTCAAAAAGGGTAAAAATGATGAGGAGGCATTATTTCCCATTACCCTTACTTTCTACCTTGCACTTGAAACACCACAAGACCATGGTTGCCTTGCTGCGTGGCATCACATGCAAGCAGCTGGTTCAGGCAGTTATGTGTATGGCAATCCCTGGGTGCCCTTGGCTCTAGGTGGATACAGACCACAAAAGATAATATGAATCAATCCAGAGGAAATTCAGTCAAAAAGGAAGACCCGTATTCCATCCTAGGGAAAATGCAGACCTCATCTATGGAAGAGTTTTAAATCAGAAAGATCAGACACCAAATCCATTGTAAGTTATTTATCAGCTGTGTGACCTTGGGAAGATTACTTGATGGTTTTTCTGTAGCACAGAGAGGACAACACCTACCGTGGGACCATACGCCCTGAACTGACGCAGCTGATGGTTTGCTTGTGAGTCTGCAGAGCTGGAAGAGTCCTTTGATGCTATTGAGTGCAACTGCTTCCTCTGCTACTGGGAGAACATGAGGGGAGTTCTGTCCAGAGAGGGCAGGAAACCCTGGGAATTCATGAGTTAATCCAGAGAAAATTCAGTCAAAAAGGAAACATGCCCTCCCTACCTTAAGACAAAGGATTTTTTTTTTTCTATGTCAAAATTCTGACCTCGGAATTAAGCTTGTATTTTCCTCTGTTTAGTGAATGAAGTAGTGGAAAGGCTTCCAAGGGAGACTTAGAAATTTAACCCCGGAAGGGTAAATGTGTTTACTTACTTGTTTCTACCATAACAAATCAACTCAAAAAGAGGAAAGGTTCATTTTGGCACTAGTGCCTGAGCAATGGGCCCCATTGCTTTGGGGGATGTGGTGAAGCAACACACTCTATGGTGTGAGTACATGATGAAGCCAAGCACGGACTTTATGACTGGGGCATGAAAGAAAGAGAAGAAGAGGTCAATATGTTACCAACTTCTTTGAGGACACAGCCCCATGGCTGCAAACCTTCCAGTGGGTCCCACCTCTTAAAGGTTTCCATCACTTCCCAGTAACACAAAACTTAGGATCAAGCCTATGATATGTGGGCCTGTAAGGACATTCCAGATCAAACTACATCAATAAGTGACCCTATGTTCACCAACATAGGAATGGAGAAAGATCTTTGAAGAGGGCCTGTTTTTGCTTTGAGGGTGTGCAGAGAATCTAGAGGAAAGAAACATGATCAGGTTCTAAGTTCCAGAAGCAGCATACATATAACCAGTCTCACCTGAGAGAAGCTTAGCAGATAGAAAAATGTGCCCAGAAATGTTGTCCCTTGGACATGGACTGTGACTTACGATGTGTGGAATGACTGGGAGATGACACAGGCTTGGACTGGGGGACACCAAATTACAATGCTAAGAGAAGAGCCAGTCTCTGCCTACTCTGGGCTCCTGACATGCTATGATGGTATACATGCAGTCTGCCTTATGTGAGTGCAAGCTTGTTTGTCCTGTCTTGTCCTTCCTTCTCCAACATTACCTCCTGAAGGGCAAGATTTATATCAACACTCAATGACCTCACTTAGTCATCTCTAGGGTCACCAGGGAGCACCTGAGAATTGCCTTATAAAATCGGGTGGTGGTCCTGATTGATCCAATTTGAGATCTTTAGAAGATTCAACAGATCTCTAGAAATGCAGTTGAGGTAATGCCAGAGAAGGTTAACTGAGCATCAGCGAATATACCACGATGGTGTATGTATAAGTATGTTCACCAGTCCAAGATCTGATTTTCAAACTGAGAGACTCAGAAACTCGATATGTCAACACACTAAGAATTGATCTGTCACTTGGGGACAACTTATGTCAACTGACTTCAGAGATATATAAATGAACTCTGATTGATTACTCTATATTGAAGAACACTGTAAATATAAGTGTCATGTAGACAAAAGTGCCTACGTGTATCTGACTAGAGTAAGCTATCTTGACTGAACCCTTTCCCTCAGCTCTTACCAACCGCACTAGATTTTCTGCCTAAGCTTTCTCTTCCTCCCTTTGCAAGGTTCTAGAAAAAGAATTGTTCATTGTCTCCAGTTTTCCTGTTGGCCACTTCTCAGTCCAGTATGATTTCTGTCTAGCAGTGACATTTGTGATATTTAGTTACCAATATGGCCTGAAACTACAGTGTCCTGGGAGGGTCCTAGAACTTCCTGATGAGTGACAGGCTCATTTTTGTTACTGGGCCATGAACAATTTCATGGCTGATCCAAGGAAAGAGTACAATGGACTAGGATGGTGGGAGGTCACTCGTAGGACTTAGATATGTTTTAGTCACTTTCCTCAAAGCTAAGATATAATGCCTAATACTCATAACTTACAGGAGGATTGTTTTATTTTGGCTCACATTTTTAGTTCACAGTTGGCCAGTTCTAAAGAAGAAAGGCATGGTGGAAGGGCATGATGACCAGGAAGCAAAGAACTGAAGAGAGAGATATACCCTCCTAAGTCATGTCCCCAGCAACCTACCTTTCCTGATCCAGCCCCACCTCTTAAGGCAAGTCAGCTCTAGCAGCCTCATGGGTTCAATCCTCTTCCAGAAGCCCTTCCTATTAATCCATGAGGCTTTTGGGAAACATCTAGATATCAACCATTACAAAATTATAACTATTTATTATCCTGCATGTAAGCATTTCAATATTTTAATACACACAAGTCTATGTCATTAGTGTACTATGAACACCAGCCTTGCTCCACTACACCACATAAATAAATAGTTCTTTCTAAGGTCATCAATGACTTTCGTGTTGCTAAATCTGTTGAGGATATTGTTCAGTCCATATCTTACTTGATCTTGCAACTACATTTGATTCTCTTGAAAATTTCCTTCTTGAAACCACCTTTCTCTTCTTTCCTTTGGTCTTACACTTTCTTGGGTTTCCTCCTACAATCTCAGCAGTTCTTTTTCAGTCTCCCTTTCTAGAACATCCCATCCTACCTGGCTAATAATTTTGCAGTTTCCAAATACTCCTTCTTCAGCCATCTCCTCTTCCACTGTTATTCTTTTTCCTTCAAGAACTGTACCCATGCCCATGTGTTCAATTTTAACTTACACACCACTTAAGTAACAGTTGAGTGTCCCAAAAATATTTCAGGAAGAAATATATTTGTGCCTCAGTATCTGAGGGTATCAGTTCAAGATCCCTTGAAGGTACCAAAAACTGAAGACAATCCAATTCTCTTAAATAGTGTAATATTTGTATTCAACATATACATATCCTCCCAAGTACTGTTAAGGCATCTCTAAATTACATGCAAATGTTATGCAAGTAGTTAATATACTGTATTGTTTAGGAAATAATGACAAGGAAAAAGTATGCACATGTTCAGTACAGACACAATTTGTTCCCTAATATTTTCTATCTAGGTTTAGTTGAATATGCAGATATAGAACCTAAGGACCCCAGTATATTCATAAGCACAAATCTGACACAAAACTAGAATATATTATTTAAAACTATGAAAAATCAATAATCAGAAAACAAACTCAATTCTTATGGGCAAAATATTTGAATAGATGCCTTAATTAAGACATACAGATGACAAATAAACATGAAAAAAATGCTAAACATCATTAGTCATTAGGGAAATACAAAATAAAATCACAATAAAATACTGCTTCACACATATTTAAAAGGTTAACATTAAAATATTGACAACATTCAGTGCTGGTAGGGATGTGAGGCAGCTACGACCCTTGTAGATTGCTAGTGGAAATGCAAATTGGCACAGTCACTTCAGAAAGCAGTCTGGCAGTGTCTCATATAGTTAAACATTATATCATTTGGTATACATATATATTTTTTTTTATCTGACACTCTCATTCTATTTATTGTTACTTCTTGCCCCATGGGAGACTCCTTGGAGCTGGCAGCCACTCTGGTGGATCCAATCTGGGTGGTAGAGTAGGAACAGAAGACTAAACAGACTCTTAAAAGTGGGCTTGGCGCTTCCAGGAAGCATGGTCAAAAAGAGAGCATAGGGCCTAGTAGGTGTGTTCCCTTGGTGCAGTGGAGAAGGACACAAGAGGGCCAGTGTGGGCTGGGGACTGGGAGAGTTTTTCAGGTGCCAGTACTACCCTGTGTCTCTACCACGCATCTCCAACTGTGACAGCTTGTGTGTTGGCATATTTACTTAGAGGCGAGCCAGAGACCCACCGCAGAAGGTGAGTAAGATGCATGGTGCTGGAACACATGTGCTGAATCAATACTGAACACCAAAGCTTCTCTGAATTAGTGATGAGGTTGAGAATGCAGAGCATTTGCAAAGAAAGACATAAAAGACTTTTAAAATACCACTTAAATTTTAAAACTCCCTTAAAGAAAAGTAAGCCGAGCTCCCAAAAAGGCCAAGGACAGTGGTCTTCCATCATCTGCAAAGGACATGTTCCAAGACTCTCAGTGGATATCTGAAATTGCAGATAGTATGAAGCCTGGTATAGGCTATGTTTCCTCTATACATGCATATATATGATAAAATTTAATTTATAAATGAATGGATTAATCATGACAACAAAACAAAAATAATATACTACAATAAAATTATATGAAGAGGCTGTCTCTCTCTTTCAAAATATATATTATACTACATTCACCCCTCTTTGGGTGGTGATAGAAGATGATGCAGTGCCTACATAAGGCAAGAAGAGAGGTGACTGGTCCAGGCATTGTGAAGAGGTGATTATGAGAGTCACCTGAATACAAGCACTGAGACATCAGAACAGTCAAGCTAAAGACCATGATAGCTAATATGTGACTAATAGGTGAATAGTGTATACAATGTGGCTACACTGCGCAAAGAGATGATTTATGCACTAAAAGTAATGGAATAACACAGCACAAGATTTCATCACGCTACTTGGAATATATGCAATTTAAAACTCATGAGAGGCCAGGGAGGTAGCTCTGTGGCACCACATCTGCCTGGCAAATGCACTGTCCTGAGTTTGATCACGATACCAAAAAATAAATAAATAAAACTCATTGCTTACTTCTGGGATTTCCCATTTAATTCTTTGGAAGCATGGTTAACAGCAAGTAACCAAAACCATAGAAACTGAAACTGCAGATAAGAGGAGCTACTGTAACTCTCCAAAGTTGAGCATCTAAGGGTCAGGGCTACAACACCATGACCGTGCTGGGCCCCAGATCACTGCTGTGTGAACACCTGCATGCTTCACCTGACCTCTGAAATTTCAAGACACACGAGGGAGGGGATGGCATCGTGCAGACAGAAGTGCCAGGCAGAGTGGGTAGGATACACCAGCACAGGAGCAGGCTGCCTGCACCTTTGGGAAGATGTGGGAGCTGGGAGCAAATTAATCTGTCATTCTAAATTTGATTTCCCCATCTTTATAATGGTGTCATAGAAGGCCTGGGTTCACCTGGCTTGATTTAGAGAAGATTAAAATAAAATCCACGCAAAAGAGTTAACACAGCTTCTGGTGTGTAGAAGAAAAGCCCGATGAATGTGAGTCACTAATAATAACAAAAAGTAAATAAAAATTAACTTCTAGGATGGAAGGAGACATAATATTGCTGGTGTCCTCAGGCTTAAAGGAATGGAGGATTAAGTATGGATTGGAGTTGCCAGATCCATTACTAGCGTGGGAAGAGCATGAAGGCTCTTGAATCTCAAGTACTATGTTTATAATTTACTCTTGATGATCTTGCTGAGGCGATTAATTTATATCATCTCTGTACGCTTTTTCATTAATATCTCTCCCTCCCTTAACCAGGCACTCAAAATAGGTCCACCTATTCTACTGGTGTTTTCAAAGAGTAAGCTTTTGAGTTTATTTATCCTCTCTAATATACTTTGTTTTTATTATTAATCATTTCTTTTGTTTTAATATTATTTTCCAATTTTCTTTGTGTTCATTCTAATTTCTTTAGATGAGCTCTTAACAGCAGCCCCTTGGGGAGCAGAGAAGTCTATCTTCAATTAATAATAAAGGCACTTAAAGCTATAAATTTCCCTCAAAAATAGTTTTCAGTGTGTCTCATAAATGTGAAGACTTATACACTGCCCGAAGAAAGATTTCTAAACACAAAATTAGGCCTTTAAGAACACGATCACAAATGCAAAATTAATAAGATGCATAGTTCATATGTTAATACATGACTATCTGGCCTTAAAGTTGACCTTCTCCCTTTATCCTACATGCCAGTGTCCAGGCCTGTACCATCTCTCCTTGTTCTGCGACACTAACATTTTCTCCAGCTCATTCTTCTCAGGGACTTCTGCAACCCTTCTAATTCACCAACATGATCTCATTTTTCTTCTACATAAAACCCTTCAGTAGCTTTCTCAGTACAGGATATTGATATCATGGCAGATCCACATCTGTGTTTGAACCTTTGTCCACCTCCAGTCTCAACCACGCTTACCTCCCAGATCCACCTGCCCTCATCCTTCATAACCCACAGAAGCAAGCCTTGTGTTGCATTCCTAACACATTTTATACCTCCAATCTCTTTGCCCCATAGCCCAGCCCTGCCTGCCATGCTCATGTTATCCAGCTGCCAAGAAGCACCAGCAGAGCTTTCTGCAGAGAAGGAAATGTCCTACTAGTCTACGCTATCTGAATGTTACTCACATGTAGCTAGCATGTCTAAGGAACTGGATTTTTATTTCCTTTGATTTGCATTCACTGGAATTTCCATAGCCATATGTGGCAATTTCTAGCTATCATAGTGGAAAGGGAAAGTAAGTAAGTAAGGAGCTGCAGAGCTGAGCTCAGGCCCAGGCAACTCAGCTTAGCTAGATATCAACCTGGGTGCAGTAGCTACTCAGTTTTCAGCCAGCCACTGGGGTTTAAGCTCCCCATGTGGGCCCTGAGAAGTGTGTTACAGCATATTTGCTGCACATCCACACAGCCATCCTCCTCCCTGGAGCACGTGGAGGACAGGTGGGAGGCAGAAAAGACATAGAGGCTCTGGTGGCCAGCAGCCATCCCAGCAGGTTGAGATTGAGGACAAAACCATTACTGAACACTTATGCACCAGGCACTGTTGCAAGCACAGCACACATAGGTTCATTTTATTCTCCACAGTAGGAAATTTACCCTTTGTACATAAGCACAGGGGAGTTAGGAAGCTTGAGGTCACAGAACTTGTGAGAGTCAAAGCTATGATCCAGAGATTGGAAGTCTGGCTCCAGAGCCTTTATTCTTGAGTCTGTGCCAAAATTGCCAACAGGATAGTCTTTCTGCAGGAAAATGATTGTGTGAAGGAAAGTTTAGGCCTTCTTGCATTCAAAGGGGTCCTTTTGTCCCTGGCCTCTTCTGGTGTTTGCTCCAGTGAGCTGGCACATCCAAGCAGAGGCTGACATCAAAGGAGCCTACAGAAGCCATCTGTCCCTTCCCTCCCACTACACTGGCCCAACCTTGTTCTGTTGGATCCAAGTCCGCCCCAGTCTCTAAATTGCAAATAGGACCCCAGAGAAAAAAGGCAGAAAGCCAGGTGAGGTGGTAGCCATGGACAGAGGCTCCATTTCTCTCCCACAGGGTACCATCGGTCAGAGAAAGTTTCCTCTTCCCAGCCTTTTTAGAAGCCTATGGTCAAGAGGACTCCGGCAGCTGCTGGCCCTGGCCCTTTAAACAGAGCCGGCTCCCACCGGGCACTCTTAAAGCTCACTTCATTCATGAATTAAGTCCCTGACATCCCATATCTGGATGATCAATATGTTTGTTTATTAGCAGCAGCTGCCGTGTTTTAGCGCAGGCGGTGGGCCCGGCAAGAGGGCCGCTGGTAACCACAGAGCAAGCTGGCCAGAGAAGGAGGAGGCGTCCTGCTGGCAGATGGGAGCTGGGGCTGGCTAGGGTTTCACGGTAATGGTCCTCTAATTGAAATCACCGGTTCAGGGGACTGTTCGGGAGGGAGCTCTGCTGAGCCTCCTCGCTGGGTCCCCTTGAGGAGGGCCATTAGCTGGGGGTGTGCTCCCAGCTGCTGGTCCTAAGCACAGTGTGGCTGGGGGCAGAGGTGGCTATGAGACCTGAGTTCTCATCCTGCAGCCTGCAGCCTGAAGCTGGACAGGCCTGGCCACTCTCAGGATGCCAAGAACAGCCAACTTGGCCTCCTGGCCCCATCCCAGTATGGAGCTCAGCCCCCTTGTCCCCATCCTGGGTTCATTTTGCCTCAGTGACTCAGAAACCTCATTCCTCAGCTGACTTTGGTTTTTCCAGTTAAGGAAATAACTCATCATTTTCCATTTCTCACATCCCCCATGTTGCTGATTCAGGGTCCCCGCCTCTTGACCATTTGTGGTACAAGAGATCCAGGGAACACCACAAAGTCATTACCGCACTCAGACATGCATTCAGAGTGCCTCACCTTTTGCTAGGTCTTAGAAACTCACAGGCAGAAGACTATAGTCTTGCCCTGGGCAATTAACAATGCAAACATGGGCACCGCAAGAAAACGGTAGCTCTGTGGGGAATACGTGTGATGTACAGTGGGAGCAATGGCAGGTGAGCCCCCTGACCCAAGACACAGAACCCAGGTGGCAGCACTGGATCTGGAGCCATCTGTTCTGAGCTTTTACCGTCGATCCCCAGAGTCATGTCTCTTTCATTCCTTCCAGATCCTCCATCACAGCTTGGACTGGTCTCCTCTGAACCTATAATGTGCACCACACACCATAGCATGGCAGGTCTCATCTGGGACGATCCCCTCCCTGGGACTAATACTGATTAGTTGTCACAGTTCACAGGAAGGGGGAAAGGCACCACTGACATGGGTAGAGGCCAGAGGTGCTGCTAAACATATTACATTGCACAGGAGAGCCCTGCAACAAAGCATTACCAATAAAGCCAAGGTTGAGAAACCTCAGGCTAGGGCCGGGGATATAGCTCAGTGGTTCCGGCGCCTGTCTTGCAAGTGCAATGACCCGGGTTCGATCCCCGGTAACCACATAACAATACTGGGCGTGGAGACTCACGCCCAGCAGCAACCAGTACCACATACCAGTGCCGGGCATGGTGGCTCATGCCTGTAATCCCAGCACTCGGAGGCAGAGGCAGGAGGACTGCTGTGATGTGAGTTTCAGGCTGAGCTCGGGGCCAGCCTGAACCACAAAGTGAGACCCTGTCTCAAAAAAAAAGAAAAGAAACCTCAGGCTATCGTCAGATCTTCAAAATTTATTCTGAATGAGATGCAAACAAAAGTACCATCACCACATCCTGTCTTACTCCATCAATACATGATAGCTACCTTCAGTCAAGCAACCAATCTGCTATCTAGTCTGCCATTTACATACACAGCCACATTGGCCTTTGGCATTTGATATTGGGTACCATTTTCTATGACACACTTTGGCCATGTCAACTTTGTGCCACAAATTCTCAAATCTTAGGGCTGCCTTCCTGGAAGATGTTCCAAATGGACTCACCCATCCCTGCAAATACACACCACTAACTACTGATTCCTCCCCTGTCCTCTTGCCTTGTTTACATTGGTCTGTGCATATCGTTAGGGTCACCCCTCTCCTACTAAAATTCCATCATCCCTCTCATCAGCTCTAACAGTAGCTTAGGATGAATGCAGGTGGTCCTTGTATGTAAAATTCACCTGAATTCATTGTCACTAGCTTATTACTTCACATTTTCAAGCACCTAGATTAGGCTACGCTTGTACCCAAAGTTCTGACTCACTTCCACTACCTACACCATTGTGATGCTCTGATACACTCTATCTTCTTGAGTCTTTCTGAACAGAATGTTCAATGGAGAACCCAAAGTTTTCAACAACCTGCTTATTTTCCTGTGGTCAACTTCTTGGAAATTACAGAAAATGTCTGTTGTTGTCCTTGTATTTGTTAAGCCAAAGAAGACAAACTGCCACCCCCAATAAAATGATGGTGGCTACCTGGACCAACATGTTGGAAAGGAATCTGGCATGGTGGAATACTGGGAAGCCAACGGGGGGTACTTGAGAAGTGAGATCCTGGGGACTGCCAATCATTTCCTCTCCATCTTTGACATACTTCACTGTGACTTCACACTTTTGTCCCTATTCAAAATAGGCAGCTGACGCCAACCCCCACTATTATAAAAAGTCTAGAACCTTAACTACTTGAGGCCAAGGTTCAGGTAGAATGATAGTCACAATCAATTATAGTAATATTTTCAAATGCATATAGGTGAGAATAGTGGAAGATGTTTGCAATTCTCATGTCTACAAGGAAAATGAATCTTCATATATTCTTCATGCTGAATGATCAGTGGGACAGTGACTGCACCTGACAGTCAGTGTCTGGATCTTCACAAGAGACCCAGATGAGTCCTGAGATGGCTTGAAGCCACATTCTTGTTGGTTTTCACAAAAGTTGCTTGGTGATATAATTGGAAAGTGAACTGTTTCGGTTTGCAATTTCTAATGATCCACTCATTGGAGAAGTGCCAAGACTGTGACTTTATTTTCATGAATATCAATATGTCTGTCCCTTATATTGTCCTGATAAACAGGTTCTGAAGTCCCTGAGGACTAAATCAACCACTCACCCTCCATATGAATACATTCTGATGTTCCTTCCATAGCTTTTATCTTAACAATCCACAAATGAAAGTTCACACACAGTCTTTGCCTCAGCAGCCCATTTTACCTGGGCTCAATTAGAAGCTCAGTTGCTTAAACACTTTTCTTAAAGGAAAAAAATCTATATAATTCCTCTGTCCATATTTCAGAACCACTTCTTCCCCTAAAGACTTCAGTCATCTTTCATATATCCTTTCAGCTAACAAGGCCCTGGGTTCAATCCTCATTATAGAGGAAAAAAGAAAGATAAAGAGAAGAAAAGATCCCTGGGCCAAGGATCAGCAACCCACAGCCCAAGGGCCTGCTATTTGTTTTATAAATAAAGTTTTATTAAACAGCCACATACATTTGCCTATGGAAGCCTTTACACTTCAACAGCAAAGCTGAACAGTTGTAGCAGAAACCATATGGCCTTCAAAGCCTGAAATATTTGCTACCTAGCCCTGTGCCAGAAAAGTTGTGAACCCTGCTGTGGTCTATGACATCCTCGGGGCTATGCTGCCAGCTCCTGACAGTGATCACCATGAGGCCCCTCACAGTCCCCATCAATCCCCTCTTGATTGCTGCCATGCATTTCTGTCCATTTTTAAAAAGTGATCCCAGAATGATTCCTACAGAGCCTGGACAAAATTCTTCCTCTTGCTTTTTCTGAATATTAAGCCTTTTTTCTTTTTTCTGCAGAGAAAGAACACATTCACTTCCTCATGGCCAACAGTCGCTGCTGATTTACAAGGTATTCCCTGTTGATAACAAAATCACACCAGCACTTCTAGCTCACACTCACCAAGTACTTGCTATAAACTAGGCTGGCGATAAGTACTGCATGTCATCACTTTGACTGTTTCCATCCCACTCTCCTAGAAGGCAGACACTATCAATAGTCTCAATTTATAAACGAAGCAATTGGAGGCTCAGAAAGGTCAAGGTAACCAACAGGGACATATAGTTCACAAACGACAAGGTAAAATTTTAAAAAGAATTTCTGCTGATTCCCAAACCCTGCATTTATCCACAGCCATCCTCTCCCCAGGTGCAGCGACCCTGTTGGTTGCAGGTGGTTATGTTTCCTAGCAGCAGAGACCTTGATTTTTACTTGACAGTTTAGCTCACTCACACTCATTGGTTTAACAAATAGCTCAGTGAGCAGCAACGGAAGCCAGACCTTTGTTCTCAGGGCAGAACAACATAGATTTTTAAATCTCTGTCCTCATGGCACATAACTTCTAGTGGCATGAGGAGAGGCAAAATAAAATTTTTAATAATCAGAAAGTAGCAAGTACTATGAAAAACACCATAAAGCAGAAAAGGCATTGCTTGCTGGAATGGTGTGGAGCAGCAGTTTCAAGCATTATGATCTGGGAAGCTAGCAGCAGCTGGAGGATTGGGCCACAGGAGCATCTAGAGGAAGAGGTGTCCACACACAGGAAGAGCAAGAGCCAGGACCCTGGGGCAGGAGCACAGCTGGCATGGCCAAAGGATGGCAGAGATGTCATGAGGCTTGCGCAGAAGGCCCGGGTGAGGACAGGAGGAAGTGAGGCAAGAAAGGAACAAGACTGGGCTGGGCAGGGCCACTTCCCAGGCCTTGGGAGACCACTGGACAAGACTCGGCAAAGGCAGAGCACCCTGAGAGTTATGCTTCAGATTCTGGCCACTAGATTTATTGTGCTATTTAGGAATAAAAGTGAACCAGGCTGCTGGGAAGAGCTGTTAGGGAGCTACTGAGACACAGTCAACCACTATGGAACACATTTTAGTTGGCATTAGACCATGTTTTACCATGGTAGTCCTAAGGGACTTTAACGGAGCTAACAAATTCCTGCTACCTCCTGATGCTGTCACCATCACCATGCTATAGCGTGACAAATCACTTGCATGTCAGAAATGATGCTGGTATAGACACACACGTTGCACAAAAAGTCTATGTCTTAGTTACTTTGCCTTCATTGCTGAGACAAAATATCTGACACGCAAAGTTAAAGGATAAAAGGTTTATTTAGTTCACAGTTTGCAGAGATTTCAGTCCATTATCAGCTGGCTCCAATGCTGGGCAGCACATGGCAGAGGGGAAAGAGTTCATAGTAGCAAAAGATAGCAAATATAACAAGGGACCTTAACAGTATCTTTTTGCCCCATTTATCTTATTCAGGCTGCCTAGGGTAGGTACACTTACACCCTTATTCCTAGTGTCCTTGAGCCTAGCATTGCACCATGAATCAATTCCAGGGTCACATACACTAGATGCAACCACGTCTGGAAATTCCCCACCTATATCCAGATGAGGCTTTGGAGAGACATCTAAACATGAGCCATAACATTATATATAATACATCTTAGCCCTCTGGGAGACTAAGGCAAGAAGATCAAAAGTTCCAGGTGAGCCTGAGCAAATTAGTGACTTAAAATGAATGTGTTTCAAATTAAAAATTCTTTAGTCTGGGCATGTAGCTCAGCAGGAAGAATTCTAACCTCAATACTGCCCCCCAAAAAGGATAGCACAATTATGTGTAACACAAGGTATTGGACAATAAGTGATTATGTGACTGGCTTATGTATTTTTTACACCATATCATGTATTTTAATGTACTCCTTCTACTTATGAAGTTTACTAAAAGTGCTGAATGGGATGCCCACAGCAGCTCAGCTGGCTCATGTGTCTCTTATACTGAGAGGTCATGTTGAATGACTGGTCGACACCACCTGGCTTCACATAAGTGCGCAGGTGATGCAAAGACAAGCAAGGACAAAGTCAGTGAATGATACAGTTCTCTGAATGTGTCCTTTACTGAGTAGGAGAGATGGTGCTGATCCCAACCAGAGTCCCTGCAGCAGAGACAGGGAGGATCTGGCCACATTTCAGATAGGTAGAGGAGGTAGAGCCAGCAATAAGACTACATGAGTAAAGCATACAGCATGTGAGACACAGAAGAGAGTAAATGACACCATAAAGAGTTCTGGCCTGAGATGGGCACTGTGGCAAACACCTGCCTTGATGATACATAAAAGGCTGAGGCAGGAGGATCACAAGCCTGAGCCCAGGCTGGATAACTTAATGAGACTCTATTTCAAAATAAAAACAAAACAAAGGCTGATGATGTGCTCAGTGGTAGTGTCTGCGTAACATGCACAAAGCCTGGGTCCCATCCCCAATACCACACGCGCACACACACACACACACACACACACTCTTACCTGAGCAGACAGGATAGCATTGCTTTTAAACACAATGGGAGGAGTGGATACTAGGGGCAAGTCATGAGCTGCGTTTGGACATGGTGAATCGAGGAGCCTGTTAAACACCCAAGAGCAAATACTGAGCAGTGAGCTGGCTACCTGAAACAAAAGTTCAAGGAAGGCTTTTCTGGTCATTCAGCCCTTCTTTTACTTACAGCTGCTTATCAAGAGGTTGCAACTAAGCAAGTAAAAGAGACATTAAAATGTTTCTGGAGAAAAAAAAAACACACTTGTATTTGTATTTAGATCAATACTAAGTGGCACATTCTACCGTTGTGGACTATTAACAACTATCACTCCTCTGTTAGAAGCACCACACCACTTACACACATCCGTGCACACATTCACACACATACACACACACACACACACACACACACACACACACACACGCATGTATAAGCAATGCTCCAGAAGCAGGGTGTCTCCACCGATGACACTCTGCAAAAAGAGGCAGGACAGCACCCTAGAGTCATACTGAGAGCTCTCTTAGAGCTCATGGCTCTGCACCCACCACACACTCAGCTTCCTAAAACACTCCACACCCCTAAACACCTGTCTCACAGCTCATCCTGACCAGCAACCCTCTAGAAGGAAAGGCCTGGGAGGCACCTCGTCCCACAGAGGTGTTCGGCCTCCTCTCTGGACTGCAGCAAGGGAAGATCCCTGTGGCTGTACATGACATCCTCCTCCACACCCCCCAACTTCATTATGGCTTCTGACAGTGAAGGCTCAGCTGGTTCAGAAATCTCCACTCTGAACTCACGGGCAAAGAGGCTCCAGACAGACAGACCTGGGGAGACTTTTCCCTTGGACTTGGGCTAGAAGATGGAGACTTTTTAATTAGAAGTTGTTATTAATGGGAAATGCTGCAAATTAAAAGTAGGCCTCCTCCCTCTCCTGCCTTCCCCACTATATTTATCTCTGATCTCAATTAGAAAGTTCAGGGACTTGCTGCTGAATAGAATTTGTGGAGATGAAAGCTTCTGGAGTCACCAGGAGCAGGCTGAAGATGTGGGAGGGAGGGTGCGGCAGGCTGGGAAGGGAATGCAGTGTCAATGTGGCAGAGACACTGGAACAGGATGTCCTCGCACCCACCCCAGCCCAGGGTTGAGATATGAGGCCTGGAACTGACCCTACGAAAGGTCCCTCAGCCTTTCCTGACACTGGTGCCAGTGTCTCGCTCTCTAGAGGGAATGACCAGTCACTAACAGGGTGAGATCTCAGAGGCACCTGCACTAGGACAAGGACCCCATTCAAAGAATTAGTGAGGCCTCCACCTTGCTTTGTTGTACACATTTTCAAATAAAAACTCCCCAGGTTCTTCCCAATTGCAAGGATAAAGCACTGCTTGTTATTTTAAAAACTCACACATTATGGATAAGGTTAAGTAAAATTCACACCCTCTAAAGAGCCACTGTTAATAATTTTGGTGAACATCCTGCTTCCTATCCATCTCTGTCTCTCTTTCACAATTTTATATCTTCGGGATAATGCTATATATATCAAATATCCTGAGGCATGCTTTTCTCTCAACAAAATATATGGTGAGATATCTTTCTATATCAATCAACATAAATCTATGTCATAATTTTTAATGGCTACATGGCATTCTGTTTTATGGATGTATCATTATTTAACCAGCCCCATCCTGGAGGTCATTTAAGTTTTTTCCAGCGTCCATTCTTACAAACAGCACTATGTCTTTCCATTAAAAACCAGAGTCGGGCTTGGCCTGCAAGGCTACCTCATCCTCCCCAACCCGGCCATGAGACTTCTCGGGGTCCAACAGCGCCACCTATGGGCGGGAAGACCCCAGAGCAGTAGCATTTTCTCAGCCACCTCTAGGGCTAGGGAGGAAGCAATGTGTATGTAGTCCCTCTGGCTCCAGACCCTCAGCCTGGTACCTAGAACTATGAAAAGCTGCAGGATCGGAGAGTTGAGAATAATACACAGACCTCTTTTCAAGGGCTAAACCTCTAGGGGACCCTAAGATGGCCAGGAACCCAAGCTTAACACCTTCTGTAGGGTTCACTGTGATTCATTCTTCCAGCCTGGAGATGGCATTTGAAAGTATAATCATGCCAATTCTGTTCCACCAGAGAGAAATAGGAGGAGGGCTGTTCAGGCACAAATCCGAATGTCTCCTCATCCCAGTTACTGGAGGTGGGGTGGGGGGTGGGCTGGCCTCTCTGAACCTCACTGTCCTTATTTGAAAATATGATATCCACAGGTTTGTTTAATTAGAAACAATGTATTGAGATACACAGCACATGGTGTTGTGATAGCTTTAACAATCATCATTATTGGCATTATTAGTATTAACAAAATATTAACAAGATATTAATAACAAAGTTCTCTCTTTTCTGCCTTCTTCTGGTCTACAGAGTGTGTCCAAGACAAGGATCCCCAAGCATCCTGTCTTGTGGCCCGTGCTGCTCAGGCTTGGAAGGCAAAACTCTTCTAGGAAGCAGAGTACTGAAGAACCACAGGCAGCTGAGGATGTGAGGCGAGGAAGGGCGTCTGGGAAGAGGCTGGCCCTGAGGGGACAGTGAAAGGCTGCCGCAGCAAGAGAGAAATTAAGAACTAGGGTGGAAAGAGACCTGGTGGTCCTGAAACCCACCTGCCTGTCTCCACAGTTGAAATCAAAACACACTGTCCACAGCCCAGGTCAGTTTGTCTGGCTCCAGGATAACAGAGCTGCATGGAGTGAGAGCCCTGCGACCAGCATCCCAGAAGTGTGAGGTGGTGTGGGGCGGGGCTTCTGAGCCGTGCAAGGGAGACCTCTGAGAGAAAGGATTACAGGGTGAAGCGGGAAGGCAGCCATGGTCTTGGGAGGCTTTGGATGCCCTCTGCAAAAAGGAGGGATGGTCCAAACGATCTTGACTCCTCCAACTCTGTACCCCACAATTTAGGCACGTGGACTAAAGTTTAGGCACACATGGTCCATGTTTCCAAGCCAGGCTTAGGTACAGCCCCTGTTGTGGATCCAAGGCACAGCCAAGACCCAGCTCCTCTGTGAGCAACTGTGACAATCTCTAACTACCTCCTCAGTCACCCCATTTCCTCTCTCCTTTCTCCATCACCGCAAGATTAATGATCTGTAGCACTGCTCTGGAGCTCAAAAGCCAGCCACAATTCTCTCCACCTGCATGATGAGATCTGAACCCATCCATGCAGCCTACAAAACTCTCCGTTATCTGGTCCCAGCTCTCCCCTAGCTCCACCTTCTCTCCTTCACATCTCCTTATCTGTGCACTTAAATTCGCTCTTTGAGACAGCCTTGTGCCCAGACTCTACTTGTCTTCAGAAACAACCACTCTCTTTAACACTTTAAATATTTTACAGTTATTTATGATTGTCAAAAACAAGCATCACAGACGTGTCCTGGATAACAGAGACATTGTCATCCACATTTTTCTAAACAATGTACTAGACAGATAACTACTAAGAGTGTTCAGGACACACCCTTGAATCTTATGTTACCCTAGGTGACTCAATGACTGTGTGTTAATCACTTGAATGAATCCTTGGTGTTCTCATCTATAAAATGGGGCTAGTAGTATCTCCGCAGGGTTGCATATGCATCAGAAAGGTCATCAACAGTGTCCCACTCCTGATGACAAAAATGGTAGTGAATTTTAGCATGAAATGGGAGAGAAAAAGCTGAACTGTCTCATAGCCCATGCTGCTCAGGCTCGGAGGGCAGGTGCGGACAAGGACATCCCTGCTTCTCTCTCAGAACTTACTGCTTCCCCAAAGCTGGCACTCTGTATTTTGGACACAGGGCTGGTTCCAAGGCAAGAGCTAGATACTTCACTTCATCCATCTCTGAAGACCTGCATCCCTGCCCACCCCTGCTTCAGAACCAAACTAGACCTGCCTCCTGCCTCTGCCACCACTTCTGGAGGTCTAGGCTTAGTCTTTCCCCACCCCCAACTCTATAGCCTCTCCGCCCTCCCTGTAGGTTCCAGCATGTGACTGCCCCCTACTGGGCTACTGGGGCTCCCTAGGCAGCTATACCAACTGCTTACTCTCCAGGTCAAGCAGTGCAGACCCCAGAATTCCCCCTCCATCTGCTAATTGCTCACAATATCTGTCCTTCTCTGTAGGAATATCATTGCTGGCAATTAGCACAAAGATCCTTTCCTACTCTAGTTAAGATCCCAAGCTGCAGTTAAACACTCCCAGATCCCATTTAAATGATTTCAAATGCAATTCATTCTGGCTCATTAAATAATTCTATGGACGGCTTTCTTTGCCTTCATCACCTTAGAAACCTCTTTTTTTCAGAAAGAAAAAAAAAAGAGTGGGTTAAGAGCAAGGAGAACACCTTGGCCTGGGAGAGAAGATTTCAGCCCTGGCCTCTCGCTCCTTGTTTTGCATTCGGCGCCCTCCCTCTGGCTCCCACCTAGGGCCCTGCTCCTGCTCGCGCGCTCTCTCTCTCTCTCTCTCTCTCTCTCTCTCTCTCTCTCTCTCTCCATCCTTTCCTCTCCAAAATAACTTCACCTGACAGCTATGGATTTAGAGCTTTTTTGCCAATTACTTGTGCCCAGTAAGAAAATAGGTTTTTAATGTCTGTGCTCATTCCTCCCAGCCTGACGGGCTCACAGTGCGGTAGCCCACAGCCCTGCTCCCCAAGCATCCTGTCTTGCGGCCTGTGCTGCTCAGGCTTGGAGGGCAGGTGCAGACGGCTGGAAGTGACAGGGAGGAACAGAGGCTCCACTCTCAGGGGCAGCACCTGGCTACAGAAAGGGCACCTGCTGGAACTCATTCAGGTCCCATTCACTACGAAGGCTTGGTGAGCCCACTCAGTGCAAGGCACTGCAGCTGGCGAGCATTCTGCATCATTACTATGAAAATTCTTTGCCACAATCCAGCAGCATAGATCTATTATTGCTATTACTATGCCACTTTTACAGACAGGGAATTTAAGGCTCCAGAGAAGTTTATTCTATCAACCAAAATCACACAGCTAGTACCTTCTTCAGCTGGAGCTTGAACCCAGGCATGAAAGTTCCTGAACTTCTAGATGTGTGTGCCCACGCCAGTGCCCTGCCCTATGCTGGGCTGCCTCCTCTGGCACAGGTCTCTGCGCCCCAAGGACCCTCAGCAAGCCAAGATTCCTGTCATCAAACCTACTGGGGACACAAATACTCCCACTATGACATGGCACATGGCTGACAAGGGCTATGACAGAGGTCTGTGCAAAGTGCTGAGAAAGCAGAACTGTGCATCTGCTGGAGCTGACAGTGAGAAGACACTGCAAGAAGAGGCAGCACTGCACACAGGCCTGGAGGAACAACGAGATGGAGGAGGGAGGAGAAGGGCCTTCCCGGGAGAGGGGACAGCATACACAGAGGCTCAGAGGCTCACGAGGCCTGGCGTGCTGAGGGAATATCTGCCCAAGCAAGACCCAAACCCTGAATGCAGCACAGGTTTTGTTGCATACATATTACTTTAGATTGTGGGCTTTAGCAAACAGCAATAAACTTTGGACAGTGACTACAGACATTTTTGGCTCTCAGGACTTGGTGGGTGGTGCTACAGGCATTTAGTATGTAAGACCCAAGGATGTCAATAAATACCATGTATATAAACAGCCTCACAATGGGGAATTCCCTGGTCCCCAAATGTTGGTAGAGTTTAGAGTGAGAAATCTTTGCCCAGAGAAGAGACAGCAGGAGCTATGTGGCAATGTTAGTGTTCAGGGTAAAGAGACAGTGCAATGGTGCTGGGTTGAGGAACTCCAGACAGAGATCGTGGAGAGGGGGCCTGCAGAGCTCATCACAGTGGGCAGGGTGCAGCGATGTGTAGGTGAAGGGAAGATGCCTCAGCACAGCAGAGAGAATGACAACAGACTTCACAGGTGGAGACTGACCATCTTCACAGGAAAGACTGACCATCAGAGGACTGTGCGGGTTGGCTCGATACAGGGTGCGTGAGGAGGGTATTATGATTTGGATCCCAAATGTCTATGCATTCAGAAATGGGGACACTGAAAGGTGATTACTCTATGAAGGCTCTAATTTAATCAGTGGACTAATTCACTCATGGATTCTTAATTTGATGGCATTTTGAGGAGATAATGGAAACTTAGGGGATGGGACCTATTTGAAGAGAATAGGTCATGGAGATATGACCTTCAGGATTATATCTTGTCCCAAGCTCAGGGTCTTGTCCCTCAGGGTCTCTCTGCTCTCTCACTGTTCCTTGGCTCATGAGACAACACACCTTCTTCCACCATGCCTCCTGCCATGTTTATGCCTTGCCTGGCTCTAAAAACAATGGAGCCAGTTGAACATAGACTAAAACCTATAAAACCATGAGCCAAAGTAAATCTCTCCTTTAAATTGACTTTCTTGAGTTTTTTGTCACAGCAACAAGAAGCTGACAGATATAAGGAGAGAAGAGGAAAGGGGCTGAAAAAGTGGCTTCAGGTTAGATTTGGTAAGGCAATAGGGAGCCACAGAGGTGACTAGAGAAACAGGATGAGAAATGTACTTTAATTAATCAGGCTTTAATTAGATAGCAGTGGGTAGAGAGTAGAGAGGGAAGTCCACTTAGGAGACCATTTCAATATTTCTTATAGGAATTTCAACAACCTGAGCTGGAAAGAAATAGCCTCACTCTACTCAGCACATTGGGAATTTGCTCTGTGCTGCACATAGTTCTTAGAATAGGATACAAGGCTGAGCCATAGCTGCACTTCATTTTACCCAACAGACAGTTCCCTGGAGATACAAAAACCAAACACTTGTAAATTAATTTAAAATTTAAATGTAATTTGATATTTTAAATTGTTAAACAAGCACACATTGCTTTTTGTAATTAAAAATATAAGAATTTTTTTAAATGAGAACCAAGATTTATGCATAAAGATTTCATTACGGTATTTTCTAGAATAACAGCGTGTTTGCCGTCAGTGGATCATCACCAGGTGTCTTACATGGAAATATAAAACTGTTTTCTTTAAAAAAAATGAGGAAGGTTTGCTTTTAAAGACTGGCATACGATATTAGTCTATTTTCCATAACTATAATGAAATATGTGAGGCTGGGTCCTTTATAAAAAGAAGAGGTTTATTGGCTCACAGCTCTGGAAGCTCAAGGGCGTGTCACTGGCACAAGCTTGGTTCTACTGTAGTTCTCTGAGCAGATGGCAACACAACGTTAAGAGTGTGTGGTAAAGGGAGAGCTCACATGGAGGAACAGGAAGCCAGAGAATGGAGCTCCCAAGAACTATTTTAATCCTTTCTGAGGCTGCTTCCAATGATACTTCCCTCAAGGTCTCCTGGCTAAAAGGCCCCACCATTCATTCTTTTTTTTTTTTTTTTTTTTTTTTTTTTTTTTTTTTTTTTTTTTTTTTTTTTTTGACAAGGTCTTGCTTTGTATCTCAGGCTGGCCCTGACCTCACTGGTCCACACGAGCCTGGAACTCACAGCAATCCTCCTGCCTCTGCCTCCCAAGTGCTAGGAGCCACCATGCCTGGCATTGTGGTACGTGGTACTAATTGCTGGATTGCTGGTGAGCATGAGTCACGCTGCCCTACATTGTTGTATGTGGTTATCCAGGATCGAACCCCAGCCCTTGGGCTTGCAAGGCAGGCGCCAGAACCACTGAGCTAAATCCCCAGTTCCCACCACTCATTCTTAATATCACCACCCTGGAGACCAATACAGAAATTTTGAAGGGACACATTTATACCCTATCCAAACATGACACTGCCCAGTGAAGTGTGTTAAACAAGTGATCTAATTTGTGTGAATTGGGAGGAAGGGAACAGATGTAAGGATGAAACACCAGACTCTACTTGAAGGATACATTGTGCTGGTCTGGGCTCCTGAGCGAGTAGACCTGAGCAACAAGAAGTGGGGCTGGAGCTGCTTCAGTCCCTCCTGTTCAGATTAGGTCCTGGGAACTGGGAGAACTGAGTCTATTGCAGGAGAACAATGCCAGATCTGGGAGTCAGGAACAATATGCCAAGCTGGCATCAAGAAAGGTAGGACAGATGAAAGCTTTTGTGAAGCTACCACAGTTTTATTGAGACAAAACTGTAAAACCCAATAATGCCCCTGAAGCAAAGAACCTCAACATCTCCATGGTATACAATAACGCTCATGTCTTTTTCACTTACAAGGAGCAAAATGCTTCACATGTCCCTCATCACCCAGATATAAGTAAGCCAGCCAGGAAGCTTTTCTCAGTAGAGTGACATCATCTCAAAAGTTCACTGTTGACAGTACAAGACATCCAAGCTCTTGGTTGCATCAAATCTGCCAACACCCCACCACCCAAAGCAGATCCTATGACTTGGCCCAAAGACAAAGAACAGGGAAATCTACTTTCTTTTCTTTTGGGGGAGAAGAAATTACAAAGGTACCTATTGAATGGCCTACATATCTGCAAGAGTAGAGAACTGTGGGCAACAAGTGATCACGAAATGTTGTCCAGGAACTACATACAATTTCCTGTTCTCAGGTACCAGATCTGATTACAAAGCTAGAAGCCAAGAGCTTCTCTTGAAGAGCATGACTTCCTATTCAGAAATATTAGCTGGAGAGACTGACATAATCCCACTTGGATTTTAAAAGAGCTCCTTGAGTGTCAAAGTAGAGGGTAGACTAGGAAGACTAGAACCATGAAAATAGCTGGGACAGTGTTCAGATAAAAAGTGCTGAAGCCCACACCGACGCGGGGTAGTTGGGCTGGAAGGAAAAGCATGGACTTAGGAAGAAACTGGGAGATAAGATAGACACATGACCTTATGAAGTTTGTATGAGCAGCAGGACAGCAAATGGCAGCTGAATTTCAGAATCCATGGAGAGAGGGGACAATGAGCTCTGTCATATGTTTATATTGTAGTGCCTGCTGACCAAGTTGTCTTTGGTTGGAAAGAGGTTTTTGGCAGAGATAAAGATTAGGCGCCATCAGGATAGAGGTGATATATAATGCATAGAAGATGAAAGAAATGAAGAAATGTACAGAATGGTTGCTATCATCTACGAGCAATCATATACTTCGTGAATGTAATCAAACCCATGGACTGCAATCCAGAAATCGACAACAGTTTAAATTATTTTCTTGAAGTTTATAGTTACCCTGGCAGTCATCTGTGGTACAGAGTATAAAATGAAATTTAAAGCAGAATTCTGAAGGATAGCAGCACTTCAGGAGCATGGGGCAGAGAGGAAATCTTCAAAGGGAATGGAGAAAGAGCTGCTTGGGAGTGTGCAAGATGAAAACAGTGAAAGGATAATGCTCTCAACCGAGGCAAAATGATTCTGGGAAGGAAAATATAGTCAACCGTGTCAAGGGTTTAAGATCAAATAAGAGGTTAGGTCCTTCAAATGAAGGGGAACCTCCATCAGCTGAGCATCCAGAAGGTTGAAAAAGCCCACAGTTTCCAGTGTGCAGGTCAGTTGCTTTTCCTACACCTGACTTTTCATCTCTGACTCACTCGTGTCCCACTCAGGTTTCTTGTAGTCTTGTCTGCTTTCTATCTTGTCTCCCAATTATTTCTAAAGGCCATACCTTTCCTTCCAGCCTAACTACTCTGCCTCAGGAGGGGCCCGATTTTTTATCTGAATACTGTCCCAACTGGTTTCCATGGCTCCGGTCTTCCCAGGCTATTCTCCACTATGACAGTCAGGGATTTCTAGATAGGATTATGTCCGTCTTGTATTCAAAATGCACTGAGTTTCCCCTACTGCTTCAACTGTACAGTCCATATTTCTCAGCAGGACATAGAATCTGGTTGAGCTAGTCTCTGTGTATAGACCCAACCCCATCTCTGCTGGCAAGCAGTTCCCAAAGCACATTGTGCCCTCTCTTCTCTGGGCATTTCCATGAGCAGCTCCCTTCCCTCTCCTCTCAATCTTTCGTTTCCTTGACCAACTTTCCTTCTTCCTGAAAGCCTGAGGTTCAGCATTATTTTCTTCAGGAAAAGTTCATAAACCCCAGACTGGATAGATGCTCCTTCTCTATACTTTAAATATCAAGGCATCGTCACAGCCCTGATAAGGCTAGACCGCCACTGAAGTATAAATATCACATGAGCAGGAGTATCTCTTCTTCCTAAAGGTTCTTTAACATGGTGCAACAGCAATTGCTCTATCAATGTTTGCTAAACAAATGGATAACTGAATAATGAATGAACAGATGAAACAATGGTTGTATTTCTTACTTATCTTGTGATACTGAGTATTGAGTAAATCTTGTAACTCCTGTGGGTATCAGTATCCTCATCTGCAAAGCAGAATAAGAATCTACATATTAAGTAATACTAAACAATGAATGGTACTTTATTCCTCAAACAAAAAATTTCATACCCAAAAACTGTTTATCAAAATTATGTAATAGTAAAATTAATGCATGATAATAAGGTGAAAAAAGAAGGGCAGAATAATTTAGTGTAATTACAACTATTAAAAAAGACAACTGCATACAAACACACTCATTTATACAAGACCGGAGAGATATGTACTAATATTTGAACCTGAGTTATATGACTTCTTCATTTCATATTCCTGTATCTGCCACATGTTCTTTAGAAAATGTACGTTACTTTTATGATAAAAATTAAACTTTATTACAAAAAAAAAAGAAGAAGAAAGAGGTTTCCAAGAAAAGAAGCCTGCATCCTCCTCACTTGGCAATGTGTTGAATGCCTCCCAGCACTCTCAGGGAGCAAGCTCATCATGTCCCTCTCATCTCTTTTTATTCCTTTACAAAAGCAAGTCCACCCCACTCCATCCCTCCCACTGTGCTCACAGTGGGAACCTAGGTGCCTGCAAGAGGATGTCCAGAACGTCAGCCTTCAGAATTCTGACCTGGTCTTGAGAACTCAGAAGAAACACAGCATTCATTCAGAATCTGCCTTAGCACAGGAGAGAAATGTTCATAGAACTTTGTTGTGTGATCACAGCTTTTTGGGAATACCCATCCTGCAAGATGTAACTTCTACCTTTGCATCTCAGGCCTCAAAGAGTTGAAAAATTATAAATCAGAACTACTGTTTTGCATCAAATTGAGGGTCTTCCAGGAAAACCACAGTCTCATCCACTGCTGGTGGAAGCCAAACATGGTACAATTGTTCCATTATAAAAATGCAATTAACTTAGATGTCCATGTCTCAGAATTTATTAAGGAAGGTATGTGGTGATAAATTGTGTGTCAACTTGACTGATATTCAGATAGCTGGTGCAATGTGACTTCTGAGTGGGTCTGTTTCAAAAAGAGATTAGCATTTGAGTTGGTACTGAGTAAGGCAGATCTACCCTCACCTGTGCTGGTGGTAGAAATATTATTTCTAGAAATAATATTTCTAGAAATATTAGAAATATTAGAATATATATATATCTAGAAATATATATTATAATATTTATATTATATATAAATATATAATATATATATTTCTAGATATTATATATATCTAGAAATATTATATCTAGATATATATATATCTAGAAATATTATTTCTAGAAATATTATTTCACCTGTGTTGTGAAAACACAACAAAAGGGAAAGTCTCTCTTTGATCTTGAACTTCATTGGCTTTTGAACTTCAGAACTCCTGGCTCCTATCCTCAGCCCTTTAGACTCTGGAATGAACATCAGAAGCCCCTGCTTTTCCTGATTCCTTGTTCTTAGGCCTTGGGACTCAGATTGAACTACACTAATAGCTTTGCTGGTTTTCCAACTTCCAAATACATATCATAGAATTTCTCAGCCTCCATGATCATGTGAACCAATTCTCATAATAAATATTTTCTCAAATTCATGTATACACATCCTTCTGTTGATATATCTCTGGAGAACCCTGATACACAAGACAAGATAAAACTCAAAGATTATTTATCAAATACTGTATATAATATTTAAAATAGAAACTCCAAAATAAGGATTAGTTGCAAAATAATGGAATTATCAAATGGATTACATAGAACTGCTAAAATAACAAGGTAGATAAATAGCTAATTACCTGGGAAATGTCAATGGAATATTGTTATAATAAAATTAGAAACCAAAGCAGTCTTAACACATATGGTCCCTTTTTGGAAGATATATAAACGTATCCTACATGTATCTATAGGCATAGAAAAGACACTGATAGGATAAACACAAAACTGTTGGTGGTTATTTCTGAGTCGTAAAATCTCAAGTGACTTTTTTCTTCTTTTAGCTCACGTCTATTTTTTACATTTTTTGCAATTAGTTTAGATTGCTTTTGTGACAAGAAAAAGTATTTTAAGAGTTATATTTTTGACAATCTTCCAACTCTATTGAGCCATCTTGTTTTCCAACTTTCATGCTGTATATTGGACATCTTTTCTTCAGTTCTACTAAGGTCCAACTTTTTAACATTTAGGGAAAATGTCTCTTTGTGGCAGTACAGCATGGGAGCTTCTCAAAGACTAGTATTTCTTCTTTCCCAATCAATTTATCTTTATCAGTGCAAGGGCTCAAGTAACATGACAATATCTGCATATTTGATCTCTTCCAACAGGATATGAATTTAGCAGGAAGGTAAGTAAAGAAAATGGAATTGCAGTTGCATGGAATTTCTCATTTGGATTGCCTTACCCCAGACCAATATAACCCTTGTATAGGTTGTTCACTGTGCAAGAAACCAGCAAACCTGCTAGGCAGAGGTAGCAATTCAGTCTTTGTTCTGCTCACTCTGTTCAAAGGAACATGGTTCAGGCTTCTATCCTTCAAGGAAGAAGGTATGTTCTTTTTAAATTCACAATAAGGGTACCAATCATCCTTTTGCCAACCTGGGCATCTGAATCTCCCTGGAGAAAATGTTTTCCTAATTTTCAATGAAGTTCTATGAGCTAACATATCTGCAATAAGAAACCAATATCAACTTCCCCCTTGTCCCAGTGGTTTCTATAAAATAGCATTTTTTCCTCTTCTATAACTCTCCTAATCCTATAGCCTACTCCTATAATCTAACTTGCTTCAGCCCCAAGTTCCTCCACCTTCCACTGAAGCAGCCACCAGCTTTGCAGTTCACTGAAGGCATGGCAATGGGTACAGTTCCTAGCTTTCAATCCTGGCTATATCTGAACCACTTGAGGAGATTCTGAAAGTACAGCTCCTTCTGCTTCACTTCAGATCAATTAAACTTCCAGGGTCCCTGGAATTTATAGTTGTTTGAATTTCTCTCCCCCAGACTGTCATAATCCTTCAAGATAGATCCCAGTCAAAGCTGAGGGATAAATACTGCCTTTACTAGAAACAGCTCTAAATAAAAAAAAAAATTAAATTAAAAACCTTGGTTTAAGGCTCAGTTCCTCTGCGTATCTCTACACAACCTTGAACAAATTACTTTAATTGCTTTTCCAGCCTAGTTCTTCAAATGAGAAACTACCAGATCAATGTCTCCTAGTGAAAATTATTTCAAAAACTAATAAACTTTATAAATGCTTTACCACTAACCCCAGCATAAGAGAGAAAAGAGACACGGTCACTGGCACCAAGGAGTACTGGGGAGTGTAGGAAGTGGGTTATGAGATGCTAAGAATTTGGCTCCCTGAACCATAAAACATGGCTGAAATTTATAGGACCAGATGCTCCCTAACTTTCCTCTATCTCAGGGAACTCCTGTTCTATACACATGTGCAAAGGAGGCAAGTAGGTAAACCACTGTGCCTACTTGTAACTCCCAAGAGGAGACTGTGAATTACCTTAATACAATGTCATTTTTTTCCAGATTCAAGTCATCGAGCTGAGATAATTTACTATTGTCATCATGCTCTCTTCACACTATAGTGGTCCTCACTTTCCACAAACTAGGAAAACCACATAGTCATTTCCAACCATGTCTAAATGCTCCACTGGCAGACCAGCAAGAGAAGTCAAGTAACCAGCCAGAGAACTAAATACCCTTAGAAGATTTTTTTAAATTATATCTCTTTTTCAGCCCTTTCTACTAAGACAAGCCACTGCCATTTTCCTCCACAGTAAGTTAAGCACACACCACCAGGTGACCTGATTCACAAAGAAAATGCACAAAGATACCCAAAAGGACTTGACGTCAAGGAAGTGTGCCAGCACTGCTGAACTGCTCAAAGAAACCCATTCTACCTAGTCAACTTTCTCATCTGTCAAGTAGGAATCTTAATATCTGTTCTACTTTCCTCATAAAGTTTTCAGAAGGACCAGTTGATACGGTGCAACTGAAATTAATAAACTATTATTTTATCTATCATTTATCAGTCTCAACAGTTTACACGCTTTGTGCTCAGACTTTATGGTTCACTGAAACAAAGTCCATCCCTCTGGTCATGTTCATTGGCTGACAGATGGTCATATGACTTAAACTGACCCAGCTCTTTGGCTGCAGCATGGTCATATGACCAAAGGCTGGTTCTACTGAGCAAAATAAGTTCTCTTTTCTGCTGGAAGCCATCTTGGCTCTACAAGAGAAGAAGCTATCCAGAGAAAGGAAGTTACACAGAGATATGTAAAGTGAGAGAAGTATAAAGACAAATTTTTGCATCAGTTCACTTTTTCCCTCAACAACTAGTTTTTAAGTTCTTCTTATAGCATATGACTATTTCTTCATTCTTGACATATGGAAATAATCAAAACACCCTATTCCAGTGGTGGGCCAAAGCAATCAACAAACTCTAAATATACATGTAATATTTTTAATTGAGTTTATTGGTATATTTTAGGTATATACTATGACCACACTCTTCTTTGTGAATTTGTACCTGTACATGATGTATCGTGAGTCTCATTTTTTCCATTACCCTGTACTCTCTAGAACCCTCCCCACCCCCTTTTTATATACATAAACTTTGTTTCCATTTTTTCATTTTTACCACAAAATTTTTTTTCTCTTCTTTGCTTTCTCCTGTCCACCCACCATCAGTTTCCTTTTCTTGTTGAGCATTTTCTTATTTCATAATACCTATCATACATTTTGGAGCTTGTTTATACCTTCAGTTTCTCACACTAGAGAAACAACAGCATTTACACATCTGTGTCCTATTTATTAAACTTATGAGTGTGGCCTCAGGTGCATCCATGTAGGTATAAATGTCTCTAATTTATCCTTTTTTTAGGCTGAGTAATGCTCCATTTTATTTTTCTTTTAAAGCACATCTTCTTTATCCAGTCTCCAGTTGATGGGAATTTGGGCTCATTCCAAGATTTAGCTATTATAAATCATGCTGCTATAAACATGGGCACACATATGTTGCTGTGATATGAAGCTTTTAATTTTATCATGTAGATACCAGGAGGGAAATAGCAGGTTCAATTTGGACCTGTAATGCTAGTTTTTTTAGGAATTTCCATACTAATTTCCACAGTGGTTGCACTAGCCTACATTGCTACCACCAGTGGAAAAGGAGTCCTTTCATCCCACAACTTTACCAGCATTTGTTACTGCTTACTTTCTTGATAGCAGCCAATCTTTCTAGAGTGATATGAAATCTGAGTATTGTTTTCTTCTACACCTCTTCAATGACCAATGATATTAAGTATTTTTTCATATATTTCTTAGTTGCTTTTACTTCTTCACCTGAAAAATGTCTGCTCATGTCAAATGCCCACTTTTTAATTTGAGTCTTTAAATTTGTGGACCTGACTTTTGAAAAAAATCTTTATATAGTCTGGATAGTACTTATTTATCTGAGGAATAGCTGGTAAAAGTTTTTCCTAAATAATAGGCTGTCTTTTGCTATGCTGATAGTTCCTCTTGCTGTGCAAAAGCTTTTCAATAAGGTGAGATCCCAGTTGTTGATTCTTGCTGCTAGTTCCTGTGCTACTAATGTTTTGCTCATAAAGTCTTTCCCTACACCAATGTCTCCACAAGTCCTATCTAACCTATCTTTCAGCAGGTTTAATGTTTCTGTTTTAATATTTGATCACAGCACACACATGCACACACAGCACATGCATAAACACACACATTCTTGAGAAAGAGCTGTATCAAGTCTAAGACATACCAATGAAACAACCCAAGGATAGGAAGTTATCAATAGATTTCAAAAATAGTTTCCATAAAATTAAGAGGTCATTCTTCTGGATTTTTTCATTTAAAGGCCACAAATTTAAATAATGTGTTCAGAAAGCTTGAAATGCTGAATATCAAATCAAATTTATGATTCAGTTTTCCATCTGTGATCAGCTGGCAACACCAATATTCTTGGGACTACCAAAATTTATCACTTCTAGGGATTTGGAAGGCACTCTTAAAAACATTAGAAATCATAAAAATGTTCAGAGTCCACAGCTGACTTCCTGCCATTCTTACTTAATAGAGACTGATTTTAAACCTTGATTTTGCTCAAGGCTATTTATAGCTAATTACTCTGAGTATGCAAATACTCAATCATCTTATTTCCACAAAGATTTTCTGAGTTTGGATCCTTCATCTTTAAATTCCAAATATTAGGAAAATGTTCTGTCCATTATCTCATCCACCCACCTCTTCATTCTCCTTCTTTAAACACATTATGGAATTCTATTCTTAAGTAGTATTTTAGAGCTATCCCAATCTAAAGGGTCTTCCCAACTCTCAAAGAGACAGTGAAATAATTTTTATCATTTTGATATATAAGATGGATACCAAATAAAGAAAAAGAAAAATGTGAGACCAGAACTTCCATCATTGTCCTCTAGAGCTGCCACACCCACACTGTGAATAATCGTCTTACTCATATTAAGACATCACAAGCCAACTTGAGCCTACTCAAAAAAATATAACAAATGTTTCTTGTAGCTTTTGGAATTCTCTCATGTGGCTCTGTCACAAGAAAAAAAAAATCCAGCCATTACTGAGACCTGCTGGAAAAAGCTGTTCAGTATCGCTGAACCAGAAAGCAAGAGGGCACTTCCCAGAATGTCAAGCAGATATTGTCTTCTCTGGCTGTGCTAGTTCAAAGTGTTGTACAACTGGAATGAAAAGCTTTGAAAAGATAAGACTCTCTCAGAAGTGCTATGACCATGGTTTGGGTCCCTTTTGCACCAGTCTTGACTTCAAGAAGCACCCATGGTCTGCCAGAGAGACATGTATCTCAGCATTTCCCCCAAATATTATAATATTAGACATTCCATGAGGAAAATGTTGTATGGTCAAGAAATTTTGAGAAATACTAGGTTAAAAAAAACCTTTTTAGGTGATAATATACTTTTATAAAGTAGGACCTTTTAAATAATGATGCATTTTCTAAAAAATACCAGAGTAAAGTATGACATGGCTCCTGTATTTGTTTTACCTTGCAAGTGTTTTTAGGTAGGATACCTCTTACCACTCCACAGAGCACAAGGTAGCATATAGGGAACTACAGGAATAGTCTTGAGAATATTTTTCCCCAGAGCTTGGGAATTCAATACAAAAGAATAAATATGAATGTTTGAATCCATACTATGGGGAGAGACTGAAACAATAATATTCTGGATATATATGTATAATTAAATACAAAATACTACATATTAAAAATTTAAAAACCTACTACTCAGGAATTTCCAAGACTTTCAAAATACAAACAAAACAAAAATACAAATTAAGATCACATCAATTTGGCCTCCCAGGAGTAGATGGCAGTAGTTGGAGTGCAATGCCTTTTCAGTTTGGAGCACAGTATCCTTTGTGGTAACCTTGCTTGAGTGCTACCTTTTCTGAGTCATTTCAAAAGCATTTCCAATCCTATAATCCCATTATACCCAGTGAAGATAAAAACAGTGCATATTTTAAACATGGTTTTAAAAAAAAAGTATGCAATTGAGATAGAACTGATAGTAAAGATAACGAAAGCTTTAAAGCGCTGGAAAAATGACTGTTATATCATGTGCTATAATTTATTCCAAAAGGAGGCATGTTCAAAAGGGCAAAATACTTAGCACACAACTTACAGCATGGACCCATCCATGATAATCAGCAAGACAGGAAGGAAAAGTACAAATACTAACACCTTGGAGCAAGGGCCTTATAAGATTACCACCCAACTGGGCTTCTCAGGAATCAGATATTAATTTAGGAGAAATCTGGGAATTAGCTGAAGAACCTCAGAGCCCAGTATGGTGAAGGCACCTATTTTATTGAGTGCCTTTTGTGAGGCAATCATTGTGCTGTTTGCTAAGAACACATTAGCAGCTAAAACAACATTAGCCCCTGTCCTTGAGGGATTTACAATCTATGGAGAGATGGAAGAAAAGGCAATAAACAAACCAACATATAGAGGTGTAAATGTTGTTAAGTGCCAAATAGAAAGACAAAAGACAATGGGGACAGAGACAGAAACAAGTAGAGTTAAAATAGGTGGTATACAGAAGGCCCCTGGTTGATAACTAGAGGAGAATCGGCCTTTCAAATGTGTACAGTGCTGGAAGGAATGGGACAGGAGTCCAATGCAGCTGTCCTAGAGACCACAGGTATGGGTGGAGCAGGAGGCAGCTATCTTCTCCACTGATTTCCTTAATACATTGAATTGATTTCTTTAGGAAAAAAAAAAAAAGATAACCTGTAAAATATTTATTAACATAAAGAAGTGGCATCTGCTGGTTTTAAATTTTCAAAGGACTCCCACATTAAGTGGAAATACTCCTTGGTCCCTCTGGATTCACAAATAGACTGACAAGAACATAATCTGTTCTTAAGTAGAAGAACTTCTGTGCTACCTAGAGAGGTTCTGGTGTTAATTTTTAATCTCTTATCACCAAAGAACTGAGAAAACATTTAACTCTATTTATGTAAGAGGACTGTCAGTCCAGGTCTGATCTTTATTTTTTCCTCATGTACCCCCCTAAGCGTTGCTTCTGTTCTCCCCCCTGCACTGAACATGGCCCCCACTGCCTATACTCCCTATACTCTCCTTTGCAGACAACCCTGTCTTTATTTAATAGGTCAAAATTTAGTTGCAGTACTGAACCATAACAATGCTGTGTTTTCTAAGATTAGGCTTGGATATGAGTAATAGAAAAAGCCAAAATTAACAATGGCTCTAAAAAATCAGAAGTTTAATTCTCTCTAAAATAACGATGGAGAAATGAGGAGCCCAGGAAAATATGACAAATGCACTCCAAATCTCAAGAAGCCAGCCACTTTCTCCCTGTAGCTCCATCAAACATGACCTCTGTTAACCTTATAAGCCAATGTGGTTGCCTGAATTCCAGCCACTTGCCCCACATACAGAGAGAGTAGTAAAAGCTAGGGGGAAAACATGTTTCAAGGAATCTTCTGGAAACTGCCCTGATCACCAGTCCCACTCACATCCCTTTGGCCAGGATGTATGTCCAGGAAAGGAATACTAGGGTTTTTAAGCACAGTCCTGACAAAAAAAAAAAAGTTGAGGAAGGCATAAGCCCCATGTGAAACAGTCTTGCCTCTACAAACTGTGGTCCAGATTGGGCCTCCTTTCTCTGATGTGTTGATGATGGCGAGAGATCCTTTCCAAAGCACACACCCCTAGATGAGTTAGCAACCATGTGACTGTCCCTGAATCAGTGGCAGGTTGGTCTGAGTGGGTTGACAAAGGACTTCTGCTATGAGAAAAGTTTTTGCTCACCCCCAAAATTCAGATGTTAACAATGACGTGATGGGACTTGTACATGGAGGTGTAGAGCAATAGATCTTGAGGGTGGAGAACCAACATACAAAGGTGTAAATGTTGGGAAGTGTCAAATAGAAAGACAAAAGGGTGGAGCCGTCAAGACAGGATCAGTGCTCCTATAAAAAGAGACTTCCTTGTCAGGATCCAATGAGAAGACCATCTGAAAACTAGGAAGAGAGCCCTCATCAGACAACATATCTGCCAGTACCTTGGTCTTGGACTTTCAACCCTTCATACCTATGAGAAACAAATTTGTGTTATTTAAGCCATCCCTGATGGTGTCCCTAGAGTGCCTGTCTGAAAAACTCATGATAGCAACATGGTCTGTCTGTGCTGACATCTGCTAACAATAGGTCATCTGCATGGTTATTCTATGAGAATATCACCTTCTCAAATGTCACTCTGTCACTTGAGACCCGTCAGGATCTTCCATTATATTAAATAAATCAAACAGTTTCATTGTGTGTGTGGCTTTTTAATGTCTAATTTCAACCACATTGTCCAGCTTCCCCACCATCCCCATATTCTTCAATGTCCATGCTTCTATGTGGCCAAAATTGCATTCACCAAACACACCAGCCAGGTGCTGGCTCTGGCTGTGTCACTCACTACCTGAACTGTCTCCTCACCCTCCCCAACAATCTCCAGCCTTCAAGGTCCACTCAAGTCCATACCATCTGCACAAGCTCTTTGCCTCCCCAAGACAGACCCGGGCACTCTTTCCTGCTAATCAAGCAGCTCCTGATTCCTTGTGCTATAATTGTTCCCGCGTCATTTCCTCTACCACACATATTACCTAAAACAGAGGCCAGTTTTTATTTATCTTTGTCCTTCAATAAAATGTTAGCATTTTCTTGACCATTAAGACCTGGCATGTGTCCTGTTCAGATTATGCAGGTTTTATTGTCCTTGTAGATGATTTTTTTCCCCTCTATTATACCTTCCAGTTAATTATTGCTGATATATTGGAATTTTTTAAGTTTTTATTTTTATCAAACTATGCACATGATATACAGAGTCATCCCATTCAAAGAAGTGTCCTAAGGTAAACATTAAGCCATATTTCTCCTCCCTACCTCCTTCACCTACACCTGAAAGCAACAATTTTTAACTCTTTCAGGTGATGCCTTAGTATTTACCACAGTAGCTCTAAACACTATGCTTGTACTGCTATTTCATAGTTCTGGATTTGTAGGGTTTATCTTTTAACTTCCCGCTGAAGAAGATAAAGAGGGGCCGGGGGTTTAGCTCAGTGGTTCCAGCAGCCACCTTGCAAGTGCAAGAGCCCAGGTTTGATCCTGGTAACCACATAGAACAATGCAGGGCGTGGAGACTCATGCCCCCCAGCAATCAGAACCACATACCACAGTGCTGGCCCAGCACAGGGAAGCAGAGGCAGGAGGATTGTTATGAGTTCAAGGCTAAGCTCAGGGCCAGCCTGAACTATAAAAGCAAGACCCTGTCTCAAGAAAAAAAGAAGATGAGTCTTCTATGCCCCCCACCAACATACATATACTGCCCATCTGTGTGAGTTTTTAGAGATACTATCACAAAGAACTACAAACTGAGTGACTTAAACAACAGAAGTGTGTGGTCTCACAGTTCAGGGTGCTGAAGTTCTGAGACAAGGTGCCAGCAGAGTCGGTTCCTCCCACGGGCTCTGAGACAGAATGGGTTCCAGGCCTTTTTCCTTGCTTCTGGTGATTTACCAGGACTTTTTAGTGTTCCTTGGTTAATAGTCACATAATTCCAATCTCCATCATGATGTTCTCCCAGTGTGTCTGTCTCTATATACCCAGACATCTCTTCATCATAAAGACATGAGTCCTTTTGTATTAGAACCTACCTCAATAGCTTGATCATCTGCAAAGATCCTACTTCCGAAAGAGTCACATTCACAAACACTAAAGAACAAGACCTCAACATCTTTTGAAGAACACAAATAAACCTATAACAACATCCTTTCAAAATGGTACAACTGTTTTACCTCTACAATTAAATTTGATTAGTATTACATTGTAATGAACCTATAGTTATTCAAAACAAAGCCATGTAGTAAACTATGGCTCCATTTCCTTTCCTGAATAATTTTTTTTCTATCTTAATATTATCTTAATAATTGTCTTTCATACCATTCAGTTAGTCTTTATTTTAACCGAAAAGTTTCCTACCAGTTGCCCAAATCTTTTCCCATCACATTCACTTATGTCAGCTATACATCAATTTCATCTTGATGGATATTCTCCTTCCCAAGCTTTCTGCCCTGCTCCAGTCCGTCCAGCTTGTTCTTTGGATGATAAACTATGGCCACTCTGTGGAGGGTCGTATTTCTTGTTTTTGGATCTTATACTTCCTTTTAGTTATTTAGTTAGTTGTTCATTATTTATTTAGTTATTCATTTGATTTACATAGCATAATGTCCAGTAACTTTCTGAGAAAGTATGTTGAAAGTAAATATTTGAAAACTTTTATGTTAAAAGATGTCTATATATATGCTCAGTGGATTCATTGGCTGTGTATAAAACTGTAGGTAGGAAATCATTTCTCTCAGAATTTTAATAGCACTATTTTCTTGGCATCTAGTTCTCAACTCTGCTCTTGAGACACTATTCCTTTCCCTAAACATTTGGAAGAACACATTTATGTCATTCAGAAAGCCTATAAGACCTTTTTGTCCATACTTGTAGTAGGCAGAATTCTAAAATGATCCTCAATTATGTACACCCTTGAGTAAAATGAGACAAAACCTGGAAGCTCCTTCTAGCCATTAACATGGAAGTGATTAGTCATTCATGTGACTGCTTCACATTATTAAGATCCTGTCTTCCACCAGACTGAGAGATTTTCCTGCAAATTCTGAAGAAAGTAATCATCATGTTGGAAGAGGGTCTGAAAAAGGGCTGTGTGATGAAATTGAGGAGTTAAGAGTGGCACACAAAAAGGAATAAGACCTCAGTCTTACAACCACAAGAAATGGAGTTTTACCAACAGCCATAGGAGCTTGGGAGAGAAGGGTAAGCTTTAAGTGGAAACATAAATTGAACTGTAGCTTCCACAGACTGGATTGCAGAGAACCCAGCTAAATTGTATTCAGACACCTGGTTCATGGAGATTGCCCTATATCAAGTGTGTGTTGATTTAAGATATCTAGATCTATGTCAATTTATCATATAACAGTAGGAGACTAATAAAACAGTATTCCAAAATTTCACAATAAAATGTATTAATTTTAGTTTCTTTTGCTGAATTATTTCATTGATTTTTTCATTCATTCTATTTCTAAAATTTTTATTATTCAGTTGCTGAAAGCCTTACACTGAAACTCTTCATAAATTTTTCCTATTATACTTTTATCTTTCTTGTATTTTTGGAACTTGCTATTGAATTATTTGCTGTAGAAAAGACATGATGTTTAGAAAGAAGAAGATGAAGAAAAATCTTGAATGGTTTCTAGGCTTTTGAATAGATGGTAGTGCTATTATGAGCTTGAGATGGAGTTAGCCTACAAGGTTTTATTTCATTCAAAATAAAGGGTTAAAATGATATTTTTCACTGCCTAAATGTGGTCGTGCTTGAAATGCTTGAGATGTTTATGTCTGAAATGCTTTTCTTTTCATTTCATTTCAAAACAACCTTGTAAAGCAGGTATTTTATGCTCATTTTTTTCAGACACCGGCACCAAGGTTTCCAGAGTAAGCCTCTTTCTTAGGACTGTAGAATAGACAAGGGGTAGAGCTAAGATTCAAAAAGACTATGTTCTTTCTGCTCAACTACCCTTCCTCCAAAGAACACTTGGAGCTCAGAAAGTTTAATTTACCCAGGACCACACAGGAAATAACAGAACTAGACTTTAAAAGAAGCTCTGGACCTAAAGCCGTTGCTGTTTGGTACAGGTGCTGACTGACATGACAAAGCAGGAATATCCCCAGGGTCCCCGCTCTTGGAAGAATTGGAGCCCTCAGGAGGAGGATGTCCAGGTCCTCTGAGCCTAACACTGCTTTTGTGTTATGGCATTTTGTGAATGGTAGGTGATTCTCATTTTTACAAAGAAGTAAAATCCCCATCATTAAACGCCTTGACCTAGAAGTTACTTCTTAACAATCATCTGCAGATCACTCTATCATGGCCACAGTGCTATGGTTGTTCCTGAAGACAGAAGCCTGTGGGAATGTTTGCCCAAAGGGAACAGTGTTGCCATCGACTTCTGAAATACAGACAGAGGCTGTTTGTTTTGTTTAAAGTCTGAATGTTTGATCAACCACATCAGGCGTCTTTGATGCTGGAGCAATCTGTAATTGCTGAAAATTAACACCAGGTAGGAAACAGGTTAAAGGCAGCAGTACGAAGGAAGATGAGTGAAGGCTTTAGATCTGGTCTTTTTTTTTCCCCCTCCCCCTTCTGATCAGATGCTGGGAATTGACTGTCTCTTTCTTCCACAAGAAGTTAAGTTTTCTGAAATCTTGGATTTATCTGCCACATTCATTGAATCATGACAAGGTTCATTTAGACCATAAAAAGCCTCTAGGATCTAGTAATACTTGTTGAGTAAATGAATTAACAGTCTGGCATATTTCAGGAACAAAGAAAGTGAAGGCAATTGCTTCATCTCGGAATGCAAAGTCTGTTGGACACTCCCCATCCTGGATGCCTAGCCCCTGAATCATGATGATTTCAGCTTAGGAGCAATGCAAGGTACCCAGCGGTCTGGCCTTCTGCCTGCTGGGCATTCCCTCATCTAAGAGGCCAGTGGTTCCTAGGCTAAGGAATACCACAGGCAATTCTGCAGCCAGATCCAGCTGGAGAATACTCCAGTCCACCTATCCCCCTGCTCCACCAGGCAGCCAGCCCCTGACCCCTGCTCTCTGCCCACTGCTCACACTAGTCTCTCCCACCCACTCAGAGCGAGACTGTTTAAGGCCACTGGATTCAATGGGAGGCTCAGTTCAGGATAATCAGCAACTTTAAGGGGCCAAAAAGTAAAAAAAAGTAGGGAGAAGAGTTGGGGAAAGAAGAAATGGAGAGACAAAATGAAAAATGGATATCATCTTAAAAAGGGGAAAGTTTCTGAGAAAGAAGAGATGAGAATGAGAACAAAAGGAAAACACCCATTTTAGTATAGATTTTTCCCATACATGTCAAATTCATCTTTAGATACTGGACTGCATTGCAACCAAACACTCCTCATAAACCTCAGAGGCAGACAGACCTAGTTTGCACTCCTGGCTCTGTGACCTCCACAGCCTCTCTGAACCATTTTCTCCCTCTATGAAACTGTGAAATTATTTGCACAGTAACTGTGAGAATTCCACTTGAGATCTTGGGTGAACACTGCCTTTCACACCTAAGAGACACCCTACAAAGTATTTTTCCTCTCTGCTCTCTCCTTTAAGTCTAGCCTCTTGCTTTGATTGGACTTTGATGCTGTTACTGTTGCGGGTTTGACTGTTTTCACCACCTCTCAGAAGCATCTGACCCTGAATAGCAAACTCAGGAAAGAAATCTATTTATGCACGAGACGTGTGATAAATAAGTTATTATGCCCCAAGCTAGCAATCTGCTGAAGGTGTTCCAGGGAACATATCTGCCTTCAATACTTCAGCCCACCCTGAGTTTGTCAGTGAAATATACCAAAGAGATAGCATTAGGGTGTGGCTCATGGGGTTGGAGAAGGAAAGGGGCATTGCAACTACAGAACATTCATCTCCCAAGGGATGAGGAGAGTGTGGGTCCCCTGCTTCTGGGGTGCTCAAGACAATGCACGGGGAAGTGAAGGAGGAGATGAGAAGATGGTGCACACACATGAGTGCAGGCACAAGGAAGCTCCAGAAAACAGTGCAGAGGTCTGTCTCCAAAACAGTTACTGAGCCCACCTTCTGACCTTGATCACTTCACTAGTAAACTGAGGGAGTTAGAATAAAGTAATTCTAATACATCCTATGCTCTATGAGTCTGCCCTATAAAGACTGCTCTCATCCAGGATCTCACACCATGGTACCCAAGTGACCTTGGTGCCTTGCTGGGCCTCACTCAGGAAAGGCAAAAACCCAAGGAAGCCAGGTGGCCTATAACAGAGGGCACCAGTTAGCAGTGGGCATGACTGACCCACTGCTGATGGCAGCAGGCCCGAGGCTGCTAGAAACTTGGGAATTTAAACACCTTCTGCAAACCTCATGAATCCCTCATTTCCTTGCCTCAAGACCCTATTCTTACTAAAATACTAAAGTATTGAGGAAACTATGTATGGCTTGAATATTGTTTAATTGTGTCCACCCCCCTTCACATGCTGAGAGTTTGGCCCCCAATGTAACAGTGCTAAGATAGTGGGGCTCTGAAGAGATAATTAGATCATGGAGTTACCAGCACTGTTAGAAGGAGCTGATGCAATCTCAGCAGCTGTCACAAGAGTGAACCTGGCTTCTCCCTCTGCCCCCTTGCTCACACATGAGCTCCTGCACAGGCAGCTACCTCTCTTTCCACATCTCTGCCATGTTGTCATGAAGCCACCATGCTGCCTATACTTCCCAGCCACCAGAGTCATGAGTCATAACAATCTCTTTTCTTTACACATTGCCCAATCTCAGATATTCTGCCACAATAGCACAAGCTAATATAAGACAGAACCTAGTCTCAGGTCTTCTACGCCTCCCAGAGAGGAAAAGATTGAGTTTTGGGGGGATCCTCAATTAGCAGCAGAGCAGCAAAAGGAAGTCAGAATCTAATGTGAGCAAGACAATAAAGTGAGGACCAGTAGGCTCCATACACTTGTTGAAAGCAGTAGAAAAAGGTTGCCATTTCATCCTCTCCACAGTGATGAGCCATATCAGGGCAGGTGCTGTTATTATCTTCATTGTGCAGATCAGGAAACTGAGGTCCAAGGAGGTTAAAAGAGTCATCCATGCTAATAAGGCCAGACCTGCTGGAACCAAATCTTGTCCTCTTGACTGAAGGTCTCTGTCACTGTATGATGCCCAAAGGAAGGTCCCAAGATGCCAGATCAAGCATTAAATTCTGTGCATGGGCAGACTCCAAACATTTCCAGGTGTGCCAGAGTTTCCATGAAAACAGAAGAAAGGGAAGCAGAGCAGGGTATGCTCTGTACTATATCTCCCACAGGACTCTGGAAACTCTTCGTGAGGAATTAGAGGTGATGCTGTCAGAGTGTAAATGTCCCCAGTGTCCTGTGGATGAACTCTTATCAGTACATCTTCTGCAGGAAAGGACATTTTTGGAAGGAGATCAAAGGAACCAATGGAAACTGTAGAGAAGTTGGCATAAATCAGCAGAAGCCTCCCTGAGGTTCACCCTGGAAGAAAAGGCTGATTGGGACCCTCCTGATGGGCCTTTCCATCACCCTGGCATAGCTCCCTGTGCAGGACGCCACCAACTCTCCTCAGCTGTCCCGGGGACAATGATTCATCTCTCTTCCACATGCATCCTTGAAGAGGTCTAGATGAGATCTAGCTCTCTGTCTCTGTATGTCTCTCTCTCTCTCTCTCTCTCTTTTCTCTCTCTCTCTCTCTCTCTCTCTCTCTGTGTGTGTGTGTGTGTGTGTGTGTGTGTGTGTGTGTGTGGTATGTGTGTTGGGGTTGAACTTAAGAGGGTGGTCCCAGTGCCCAGAGCAATGGCCTGACTTCCATTCTGCACACTGGCTTTCCTACAACAGGTTTCCCACCTTAGACCACAGGTCCCCCAAAATCATCCTCTATGTATTTCAGGGTACCTCCTGCAAAAGGTATGACTTACACAGCTACCTGACAGGCAGACCCAATCACAACAGAGGTCAGGAAAGACCTACTTCTGCCTCTTTCTTCTAACCAGCTTGGCCCATTTTCTTGAAACTCCCTCTTTTATCCCTCCCCCCCAAATGCTAGGAAATGTCAGCCAAAAAAGGACACCATTGAGGTCAGAAAGGGGAAGTCACTCACCACGTGACTTCCTCAGCTTCCCCCACTGTGGTTCATGCTGAAATTCAGTGCCAGACCGCCTGAGATCAAATAACCACTCATCACTAGCTGATGACCTTGGCATGCTGTATAAGCCTCAGCCTAACTTACATCAAATGTCAAACAATAAAACATTTGGGAATTCAATACAGCAAGGACGCACTGCTGAGTAGGACTAGGGCTATCGTGTGTGCGGTGGTTCTTGGGCAAAGCTACCCAGTTTACAAACACAAACACCTTCACTTTTTGTTTTATTCTCAACACTGATTCTCTCTGCCCACGACATATTGAGCAAAATACATGTATATTCTCTGTTTATTTGCAGATATTGACAGTTTCATATGTAGTAAAAATCTGGACGTATATGATAGAAAATCTTGAGTCTCTTGTTGGGCCAAAGCTTCTCCTCCCCTGGAGGGCCACAACCCCATGGAAAAGGAGGAGCATCTGTACTCTTGAATCAACAGCAGCTACCTATACTGCCTCATTTAATCTTCCTACCCACATTCTTTTGCAGTCTGGCAGGCAGAAGAATGACCCCAAAGATGTTCATGACCTCATCCCCAGAACCTGCAAATTAGTTACATTACACAGCTAGGGGGAATCCGGTTATAGATGGAATCAACATTGCTCATTAGCTGACTTTCGTAAAATGATCCTGAGTTATGTGTGTGAGTCCAGTGCAATTACAAGACCTCTGAAAAAGGAAAGAGAGAGGAAGAAGAGTGTCAGAGTGTCAGATGTAGTGTGGGAAAAGTCAGATCAGCCAGTGCTGGTGCTGAAGACAAAGGGGCCATGAGCCAAGGATGGGCAAAGCCAAAAAAAAGCTAGTGAAATGTATTCTCCACTGCAGCCTTCAAAAGGAAAGCAGCTCAGCCTCTCCTTGACCTTGGTCCATGACACCTATATCAGACTTCTGATCTGAAGAACTATAAAATAATAACTTCGTGTTGGTTTAAGCCATCAAGTTTGTGTAATTTGTTACAGCAATAATCAGAAACTGATATAAATGGACAGTTTTACTAGGCTTTGGATGAGAAACCCGAGGCTCAGAGAGTTAAGCAATTTGTCTATGGTTACACAGTAGAAGAATGAGAATTTGGACCTGGAATGTCTAGCTCTACATTCAGGGCTTTTCCCACTACATCACTGATGGGGGCTGTTGTGCACTTACCCCACATATTTGCTATCTTACTAAGTTCTCAAAGCAAGGCAGTGACATTAATATCAACCACTTGGCAGAGGCGGAAGCAAGAGACTCCAAGAGGGGATAGGACTCAATCACTTCTTACAGCTGGAACATGGGAGAAGAGAAATCCCTGGCTGCTGGGTCATGAGTACCAATACTGACCTGCCCAATCCCCCATCTATTCGCTGTGTGTTCAATTGCATCACAAGAGGTGTGGGACCACAGAGTGAGATGCACTATGACCCAAACTCTAGCTTTTCCTGAAGTGCAAAAGAAGCATCTGCTGCTTCTTCCAGCTTCATCCTCTGTTACTGGGCTCTGTGACTTCAATCACAGTATCCACAGAGATCATGGAGCAGAGCCTGCTTGCTCATTCATCCCCAGGAACATCAGCCCAGTATTCTGGTAGAGAGAGAAAGCATCTCAGCTGCTGTTATTAGACTGGTGGTCTCTGGACAGCAGGAACTGTTTCCATTCATCTGTGACTTTTAGGCTCCTCGTCCCCATGCTCACAAGTAACTCCTTTAGGCCTCTTGGGAGGGTCTGTGTTTACTACTATTCCCTGAATGGACAGAAGTCTACCCCTGTGATCTGCCCCAGGGAGGAGAGGTCCAGAGAGAAAGGCAGCAGTGGCAGAGAACAGGATTTGTGATCACTCAAACAGATGTCAAGGGGAGACTGGATTTCTGTGGTCTTCTCAGTTGTGCCCTGTCTAATCTGCTGAACTTTGTTTCCTGGAAGAGTGATTAGCAAGTCCACTGTCCTAGTCACTTTTCTAACCACTGGGACAAAATATCTGACACCACAACTTAAAGGAGAGGTTTATCTTGACTCATGGTTTTTATAGTTTTAGTCCACAGCTGCGGGGGTCCAAGGAAAGAAACAGTATGGTGGAGAAGCATGAAGGATGAAAAGCTATTCAAATCCTGACCATCAGGAAGCAGAGAGAGAAGAGAGCAGGTGGAGAAGGAGACAAACCCTTCCCAGTAACACCCCCCAGTGGCCTGCCTCCAACCTGGCCCCACTTCCTAACAGCAAGTCAGCTATGAACTCATTCTGGACTAGTCCACCGTGGAGTATAGTACCCATGATCCAATCTCCTTCCAAATGCATGAGGACATGGAGGGACACCCTAGACCTAAACCATAACACCTACTAGATAACACATGCCCTGGAGGGGAGGCTCACCCAGCACAGGGTTCCCAGGCAAATGCTCCTCCTCTACCCCAAAATCCTACCCCTGCCTTTTCCATATGATATTCTGTGGTGGCCAAGACTCAGCCCTCCATGTCTCTCCTCTCTGTTGAAATACCTATTCTCCTTTCATCTAGAGAGAAGAGCCAAATTACAAGCTTATTTTGAGGTGGGTAGGAGGAAGTGCTGTGCTCTACCTTTATTTTGACAGTTTGGAAAACAAGTAGATGGCCACAAACCTGCAAGGAATGAGCAGCCACTCAGTGAGGTAGTTCTCATGGCCTGGCTGAGTCAGGGAACACTCTTTCCTCTAGCCAGGCCGCGGAGGCCGAGCTTCTAGAGACAAAGGGCAAAGAGGGCCCAAGAGGGAATAGTCAGAGTCGGCAAGAGAAAATGGCAGCATCTAAGAATCAAACGATCCAAAAGAAGAAAGAAAAGAATTGGCCAAAAAAGGTCTTTGGGAGACAGCAAACAAGCAAAGAAAGGAAAACAAGCAAAACAAGCAAAGGAAAGGAAAACTCTTAAGGACTTTGCTTGAAGAAGTGAAAACACATAAGTGGGAAAGGAAACTGCCTGGGTCAAAAGCATATAGGTGTGGGGAGAGCAGAACACAGTGCTTCAGCCTGAAGGAGGACGGATGCATCAAGGCCATGGCTGAAGGAGCCACTTGAGGAGTAGGTAAGAAGCCCAGCTGTTAATGTACTGCTATAAGGAAAATTATTATTTTGCCAGATGGTGCCAGAGAACCTCATAGGGAAGGAATCATCTTTGTCAAAATACCACCAGTTTCTTGGGGGTGGAGGGATGCAGTGTGGGATCCAGGAGGACTGGATTGGAAGGAGAGCGCAAGGAGAGCTAAGCTCCTTGGCAAATTTAATGCATGGAAACAACATAAAGAGAAGAGAAAGGGGAGGAAGGAGAGAGAAAGCCTAGAAATATCACTAGGGATGCAAGTTGTCAAAACCAGCTGAGGGAGAGAAAGGAATATTCCATTCTCAGTGATCTGTTTGCAGCGCTGTGAGGCAGCTCTCTCATGGCGCCCTTAGATCACAAGGGAAAATCTATTATGCACACGACCCAATGAGAGGTGCACTTGGGATATGTGAAAGTGCAAAGTGGGGTGCTAAGAAGGACCTGTTCCCATTATCTGGGTTGGACCCCAGGTAAAAATAAAGACCAATAGACTTAAATAAATAAGACTAATCAACCTCCTCCCCTTCCAGTCATAGCCGTTGGTGCTAAGAAAGCCAATGAAATTGACAAAAATGCAAGAAAAGACTACGCTTGCTTTGTACCTTCCCACAGGACCACAAGGGACTTGTTTAAATCCATTCCACCCAGTTCTTAAGAAAATGCATCTTAAACTTCCCTGCCCAAGGAAATCATCTGGGCTTCTTATCAAACACAGATTCCAGGGCCCCATCGCTGAGAGCCTCGGGCAGTGGGTCTTGGTGAAACCTATGAACCTGCATGTCTTACAAATTCTCAGGATGCTGATGCTGCTTGTGCCAAGGCACAGGATGAACTTATCTCCTATTTCCAACTGCAGGCCCTTCTTACCCACATCTACCTCTCTTGCCAGGGAGCCCAGGACCTCTGAAATGTGAAGGTTCACATAATACCCATACTTTCTCATCATACTAAGGAAAATAAAGCGCCTGGAGAGGGGAGTTCAGTGGGGCATCCTCTTGAACCCATGGAGCACAGCTGGAGCTTTTAAGAAGAATTGAGAAGCCACTCAGCACCTTTTTTGCCTAATGACTTATCTATCTTCTTGACCCATTCAGGGAGCTCCATGGCAGCAGTGTGGGGCACATAGTAGGTTCTCAATAAGCACTTGGTAGGTACAAGAGTGAGGGAATTACCCTCTCGAAGTCTGAACAAGGCAGTCATTCCTCTTTGGACCAAAGTGAGCACCAAGGATGAAGGTGACAGGGTGGACCCAGGGTCAAGGGTTTTCTTGTTAAGCCTCGTGTCCCTTTGTGTCTCTGCCTCCTCTGTCTCTTAGTCAGAGCTTCCACACATCCTGGGCTCCTCTCCTCATCTGAGAACCTGCTCATGTTGGCAAAGGTGGAAGATGCCACCTCGTGGGAGAGAAAGAGGGGAAGCAAGGAGGAGCCCTGGCCAGCACAGAGGAGTGAAAGAAGAGAAATAGCTTCTCCCCAGGGCAACGGAGGCTCCTGGAGCAGATGATGCAAAGTTTGTGAGGCCTCCGGCTCCCGCCCCTTCACCACGCTCCTGTTCTGCCTCCTCCCCCACCACCCGCCTCCTCCTCAGAACCAGTGACTAATTGCATCGCATTTCTCTCTAACTTGCGTCACCCAGCAGAGTGTGTGGTTGTTTTTATAGCTTATTCTTTCAGAGATTCTAAGTGACATTTTTTAAGTGCTCTTCCCCTGCCTAAGAGCAGTGCAGCCTCCTCTCCTTTCTCCCCCTCAATCTATTTCACTCTCTCCCCCTCGCTGCTTTCCCACTTCCGGGGTCTGCTGGCAAAAAATAAGAACAGGAAGCAGGCACAGGTCCCAGGAAGCAACCAGGAAGCCTTTGTGCTCCCTGGCCCTCGGAGGCCACAACAGAGAGAACCTGTCAGAAAGAACCTTCTCTGTGTTCCAAGACAAAACTCACACAAAAAGCCACAACAGGAAGCTCTTTCTTCTTTCCTCAGTCCTTCTAGCTCTCTTCTCTTCCTCCCTCTGTTCTCATCTCTGCCTCTCCCCCATCCATCCATGAACATTTTCTAAGTGACTATAAATGCTGGCTCCAAGCACAGTAGCAAACAAAATAATCACAATTTTTAACTTCAAGGTGAGGGGTGGACAGAAAGTTCTATTTTTATCAATGAGTAAACCGGCCATTATAACAGGTATATTCTATAATCTGGAAGGATACAGGAGCCATTATGTTACACAGACTAAGAACAAACTATCCTTGGGGAGAGAAGATGATCAGGGAGGCTTGGGGGGGGGGGCAATGTTACAAATGACAATGAGATGTTATACAGAAGGAGCAACAAGTGGACAGAAATAAAACAAAAAATAATCACAGTTCAAATTCAGTAGAAAAAAGCCACAGAAGTGAGACTTCAGACAGCTTGTGGGTTACCGGGCCAATCACTCTCTCTGTGAACTTTGCATTTCCTCCTCTGGGAAACGAAAGTTGGGCTGGATGCCCTCTAATATCCCTTCTAACTCTACAACTCTGATGGTCAGGATCCTCTGCCAACAGTATGGAAAGGTAGACATGCTGCTAAAACAGGGAGCTGAGGATCTTCGGAATCCGAGGGCTTGGGTGAGACAGACCATTCCTTAAGCCTCAGTCTCCTTGTCTGTACAGTGGGGATGATGATGTTACCTGTCACAAGATTATCAGTTGAATGATCTGAGGTCATGTATTTGCCAGCGAATATAGAGCAGAGACTAAGTTCACCTCGTGGCCCACACAGAATGTTAAAGACAGGGATTTCTTTTTAGTTTGAATTCAAGCACAAAGTTCTTCCTATCAGAGAAAGGCAGATGTTTAAAACTCTAAATGCCACAGGTCTGGAAGTATAGGAACATAGTACCAAAGGCATTGCTGATCCCAAAGGATTGCTGTTCCTTTCAGACATACCCTGACAAGGGTAGGGAACTGTAACATCACAAACCTAACTCAAATTCCTGCTCCAAGACCCCATAGCAAGAACTAGCATCTCTGAACCACAGAACACAAGAATGCAGAAAAGTGCACAGAACAAAATTCAAACCAGACCATAGCTGCCTACATCCTACTACATTAAGAGGCTCCTAGTGAGGAGGATGAATAGACCTGCAGAGATATGGACCATCTATATTGTTCCTGCTCATAAGATCGCCAGAGTGAGCCGTTCCCCAGAAGTATCCTGAACAGCATCCAAAGTCTCACATTGGACATCTCTTATTACATGTACATCCCTGGGTGGTAGATCCTACCTGATGGGCCAGTCAAGGGTCCAGTGCTCAAGAGGGAGTAGAACAGACAAGACAGGTCCTGTCTGACTTCTGTCTAGGGCTATGTTGCTAGCATAGTGCCTGGGACTTGGTGACTCAGTGACTGTATCCAAAATGTTACTTGAATAATATCTTATGCTTATTATATGCAAAATAAGTTTTCATCCATTATCTCCTTTAATTCTTACAATATAAGAATACTCATCCTGGTAGCCCAAAGTGCTATTTACTAAGTATTTCCAGTTCTCTCTCTTTCTAAACACTGTAGAATTGCTCTTCTCTGCATCCTTGGGGTTAGAGATGGCCATGTGACCTACTCTAACCAATTAATTATTATGGAATGATGGATGTTACTTCCACACAGAAGTTGTAAGAACCAACATGTCTTTGTTTTCCTCTAGTCTCACATCAACTATCACAAGAAGAGACAACTTCTCTGAAAGTAACTATTTTATCATTCTGAGTTCTTAAATGAAGATAAAGTATATCCCTCAAAGGATTCAGAATAGACTAAAAATGAATTAGAAATAAATCTTTGATATTATGAGCAACTGAGATTTGGGAGGTGTTTGTTGCTGCAGCACAAGCCTGTGCTGACTGAGACATCCTTGTCATGAATAAGAAAATGAAGGCTGAGGTGGATTAAATTAACTAGCTTGCCTTATGTAACACAGCAAGATAGTGGCAAAGCTATATCAAGGGTGTCCTTTCTGACTGTAAGTTTGCAGTTGTAAAATTCTATTGGATCTTGAACTGAACTTATTTGAAACCAGATCTACAGAATTTCTTTTATCTATGTCATCATTTCCTAGTCACAGACACACACACACATACACACACACACACACACACACACACACACATGATGAGTCAATTCATGAGTGTCCTGATTGACTTAAAGCCTTCAGAAGGCTTGGAGCTTCTCAATTACAGACAAAGTCCATCTCTGCCACAGTTTCTTTATTGATGGCAGAACACAAAAGATATCACAGTTCCCTTTCTACTTGCATATTCAGGTCTACAAGGGAAGACAAGAACAGGTGGACTAGCAGAACAAAAAGTGACCAGAACAGGGGAGGGCAAAAACACTACAAAGTGTCACATGCACCTTAGCCCAGTCCAGGCTGCCAGGTAAGGCTAGTCCAGAGAGCCTAAGAGTCATGTCAAGTTCTGAGAGTAGCCATCCATGGAGTTCAGTCAATGGTGACAAGGTGGATGAACCACTAGAGGGATAGCGATGCCCAACATAGACTGTTCTCTAAAAAGGAATAGATCCAGCTCTGTCACATGGAGGTAAAAATAGCTCAGAGTCACTGCTCTTGGCTTCAGCTACTGCTCTCTCAGCCTTTTACCAGGAGACTGGGATGCACCACACAGCCAACCTCACCCCAGCCCAGGCTGCATAATGGCCCCCTGGGCAGCCCACCAGGCCTGTGGTCATTGTACAATGTCCTTCACAAAGTCTCTACATTCATTTCGCCTTGCCCAGCGATTCCAGCACACAAGGACCATGGAGTGGATGTGGCCTCTTGCCTCATGGGACCTCAGCTCCCAGAAAGGAGGCATAGCCAGGAAAAGAAAGGGCTATGCAATCTGAGCACATATCAGAGCCACAGTTGTCCTGGACGTGTTACATACTTAAATCATTTAGATCTCACAATCCCTCATTAGACTGATGCTGTAGACATTGTTGTCTTCTTTTGCTGCTTCTTCTTTTTACTTTTTCTTCTCCATCATTTCCTCCTCCTTCTTTATAGTCTCCTCTTTCTTTTTTTCTCTCTTCTCCTTTTCTATCTCCTCCTCCTTTACTTTTTTGACTAATACGTATCAATTGTACACATTAACAGGATTCAGTGTGATGTTTCAACATTTACATACAGTGCATATTGATCAAATAGGGTAATTAGCATTTCTCTTATTTATATTTAGAGCCTTCAACCTCTTCTCTACTAGATCTTCATAAAATATATAATAGGTTAATGTGAACTTTCATCATCTCTCTGTGCTGCAAAACAACAAAATTTATTCCTCCTATCTATGTTTTGGTAGCCATTATCCAGCCTCCCTTTGTCAATATTTTCTTCATCTTGCAGATGAGGAAGCTGTGGCTCTGGAGATAAGTAACTTAGCACAATTCCTGCCAAGTATTAAGTACTTACATAAATAATAGTTCTTATCACTGGCATCATCGT